>JABJVR010007216.1:0-11736 GCA_025773905.1 Chitala chitala | reverse complement strand
ACCTTATTGTATTAAAAACCCCTTTTGCACATTAGACTCGCCCAACTCCTGTGCCTAAGTTCTGCGAACGTAACACATAAACCTGAAAGTGAACATTGTATGACCTTCTAAAGACTGAGCACAGAATTTTCTAACACTGTTGATCTTTCATGCGTTTCAGCCTTTTATCACTAAAAGGTCAGTGGTCCCTTTACTTACAAAATCACACACAAGGCTGGATTATGGGCTGGGCCATTGGGGCCAGTGTCCTGGGGCCCTGGACTGGAGGTGGCCTCAGGGCACCAGAGACTGCAACATTTATACTGCAAGTTAAACATCGGTGCCCTCTTCATATTCAGCATGAGTTTAGTTGATCCCCAGAGTCCCCAATGCCCTCTGCATATACATACAAGGAAGAAATAAATCTGTACAACAGAGTTTCCACAGTCAGCATGTCAAGGAGGATTTAATTTTGCTGGTCAAATGTAAAAACTTGAGTTTAGTTGTTAATTGGGTCTGCATTTGCTTATTCTGCAAGGTAATTTCAAATTCAAGTGCGAGTCAAAAATTTTCATAGGCTACAACTGGTCGCACTTACACAGATGAGTCAAACTATTGTGACCAGCTGTCTAATATGCTGTTGGTCCTCTGTGTTCTGTCAGCTTGAGGCATGGACTCTACAGCACCTCTGAAGGTGTGCTGAGGTATCTGGCCTGAAGACATTAGCTGCAGGTCTTTTAACTCCTGTAAGATGTGAGGTGGACCCACCACGGATCATACTTGTTGTCCAACACATTTCACAGTTTCTACAATGGATTTAGACCTGGGGAATCTGGAGACCAGACCTACACCTTGAACTCAAGATGTATCATCCTGAGCACTTTACAAGCCTTGCTGTTTATCATACGCTCCAACTGAGTCATTTAGCCTTAACAATTTGGCCTTTGTGAAACTTAAGGTTATTACACCTGTCCATTTTTCAGGCATCTAACATATCAACTATGAAATCAAATTCTTAACTTACCATAAAATATATCCCAGACTTTCATGTGCATGACTGTTATGAGACAATGTTATGTGCTTTGCCTCTGAGCGGTGACAATGTTTTGGAAGATCTTCGTATACAATGTACCCCCCCAATACATATAAAGATATAATACAATTAAAGGCATTGATATATTTGGAGGAACAATACTCAGACTGAACAAAATAACAGTAGTATTGGTTTCTCTCTCTCTCTGTGTGTGTGTGTATGTGTGTGTGTGTGTGTGTGTGTGTGTGTGTGTGTGTGGTTCTTGCACCACCATTAACCTGATAACTACAGATCTCTCTCATGTCCTTCATTTTTGGAGCTCCCTAAATATGGCACTCAGTGCAGATACTTTGGGCTGTTCACAATCTGTTATACCCCCCCTTCAGTCAATAACCAACATTCACCTTTACAAACTCCATTAGGTCACGCCTTTTCGTCACTGTTTCCTGTCACGATGTCCCTGTCCTTTTATATCCCCTTTGCTATTTGCATCTTTACAGATGTGCAATTTTATTGCTGGAAAGTGACAAAACTTCTGCTAGTTCTACTAAGGGGTGATCATGTTTTACTGCATGGTGTATCAGTCCCAGACACAGACAAACAGAAGGTTTCATAATGATGAAGACAAACCCAACTCATCCCTATAACTGTGAATCTAAGGAAAGTAACAAACATGCTTAGAAACTAAACATGACACAAGTGAAAAACATTAAACCCAAACTGCAGTTGGAGGGCAGGACCCACAACAAGGTAGCAGAATGGATGTGCATAAAAGTCAGCAGGCAGGACAGTTCAGGTTTCTGACTGCAGAAGAACTAACTAAACAAAACAAATTAAGCTTGTCTAAATTCTAACCAAATTCTTCTTGGTTGGGTCACTTATCTTCATATCTGTTCTTCACAGCAAAGGGATTTAAATTTACAGATTTAAATATCTTTACACCACTTTTCATTATTCATCAATACTGAAGCAAGCAATATACAGTGGAACCTCGGTTTACGAACGCCTCCCTTTATGAACTTTTTGGTTCAGGAACCACATAAGCCGGCAGTGATGGACGTGCTTGTGCATGAGCTGCTGTTTACCTTTTGCCTGGTGCGCATCTCCATTCGAATTCAGATTGCGTTCTTTTCAATCTCATTGTGTTTTGTGTTCTACTTCATTATAAACTATTAAATAACACACCATGGGACCAAACAAGGATAGTGATAACAAAGGAAAAAGAAAAATGACCAGAATTGCAGTAGAGATGAAGAAAGAAATCATTGCTAAACATGAAAATGGTGTTTGTGCCATTGATCTGTCTTATCAGTTTGGTCTGACAAAATCAACAATGTCTACTATTCTAAGAAGTAAAGAGAAGCTCAAGTTAGCCAATGTAGCAAGAGGGGTGAACATTATTATTAAACAAAGATCACAGATGCTTGAAGAAGTGAAGAAATTGCTGCTCATTTAGATAAACGAGAAAATGTTAGCTGGTGACAGTGTTTCTGAGGCTATTATATGTGAAAAAGCAAGGCGATTTACACTGTCAGCTCTCGTCTGTACAGGTAAGGTAACATTAAATTAAGCTTATATTTATTACAGTCATCTATATTATCTGTTCAGTATTGTGTTTATCATTTTTTGTGTTCAATTTAATGATTTTCCTGGGGTTCTGGAACAGATTCATCTATTTTACATTGATTCCTATGGGAAAAATTGTTTCGGTTCACAAACTTTTCGGATTATGAACCAATTAAATTCATGAACCAAGGTTAAACTGCATGTATTATTTTAAGGGTTTTCCTATCATGACATTTTGTTCTGTCTAGTTTTGCAAGTGAGAAAGATTGGGAAATAATGTAATATACAATAATATAATGTAAATAATGTAATATATTGTTATAAACAATTATTCACAGATATGAAAGCACTGACCTCAGTGTTTCCAGTTTACAGTGGGGGTTCCCCAGTCCAGCAGAGAGCAGCTTCACTCCTGAATCCAGCAGGTCATTGTCACTCAGGTCTAACTCTCTCAGCTGTGAGGAGTTTGAGCTGAGAACTGAGGCCAGCAGTTCACAGCATTTCTCTGTCAGCTTACATCCATTCAGTCTGGAAATAAAATTAACAGACATAATTAGAAATAATCTGAAAATAGACAAGATTCTATAGTGACTATATTACAAAAATAAACAATTTATGCATGAAAGAAAACCAAGTTGACTTAGTTGCTGGTTTTATATTTTTCTTTATTAAAACTGATTAAATTTATCATCATCAGTTTGATAAAACTGTAGCAGTAGGTGCCTTTAATACACAGACTGACACAGAGACAGATGCATTCAGTAAGAGTTTTCTGTCTCTGCTTGATTCTGTTGGCTGCACTCAGCATGTATCAGAACCGATCCACATCTACAGCTACATACTTAATCCTAACCCATGATATTACTCCTTTATTAGTGCGTCCATTACATAATTCTTATTTTATCACTGAATGCGGATAAAGATGAGATCTTGTTGTCTGGGGTTAATAATCCTGCTAGAAGTGCTTTTCAGTTGAGCCCTCAATGCTGCTGAGTTTCACAGATGTGTTTCCTGCAACTGAGAAATGTTGCTAAAATGCGCCATTTTCTTACTACAGAAGATACTGAGGAAAATTGTGTATGCTTTTTTTTTTACAGTCAGGTAGATTACTGCAATACTGCGCTCTCTGGAAGTACAAACTAAATTCTTTACATCACATCCAAAATGTAACTTCTAGAATTTTTACTGGGACAATATATGTTCTATAGTGTCCTAACTCTACTGGCTTCCTGTGAAGTACAGGACTGATTTCAAAGTCTCCTGTTAATATATAAGGCGCTCAATGGTCAAGCACCACTATATTTAATGGAGTTGATGTACACTGCATATACTGCAATACTGCAAATCATTCCCTACAGGCCTTCTTTCCTTTGATGTGTACATAAACGTATTGGTGCTACAGCTGGGGGGGTGAACCCGAAACCTGACAATGACAATTTGAAGCACTCTGTGTCAGACCTGCAGCTGTCAAGGCACAGCATGGAACAGAGAATATCAGATATTAACAATTCAATTGAAATAATGTTGCAAGAAGGAAGGCAAGAAATAAATCCATATAACAGAGTTTCCATGGTCATCATGTCAAGGAGGATTTTGCTGGACAAATCTAAAAACTTGAGTTTAGTTGTTAACTGGGTCTATTTTCTTATGTAATTTGAAATACAAGGGCACTTAAAAATGTTTCATAGGGTACAACTGGGTGCACATACATACACAGATGAGTCAAACCATTGTGACCACCTGCCTAACATGTTGGTCCCTTGAGTTCTGCCAAACTTGTTCTGACCCAGTGAGGCATGGACTCTACAGCACCTCTGAAGGTGTGCTGAGGTATCTGGCCTGAAGACATTAGCTGCAGGTCCTTTAACTTCTGTAAGTTGTGTTTGGTTTAGCCACCGTGGATCAGAATAGTTGTCCAACACATTTCACAGTTGCTACAATGGACTGAGACCTGGGGAATCTGGAGACCAGACCTACACCTTGAACTCAAGATGTATCATCCTGAGCACTTTACAAGCTTCAGTGTTTAGCAGACACTCTGACTGAGTTGTTTAGCCTTAACAATTTGGCCTTTGTCAAACTTAAGGTTATTACACCTGTCCATTTCTCAGCCATCTAACAATATCAACTATGAAATCAAATTCTTAACTCACCATGAAATACATCCCAGACTTTCACATACATGACTGTTTTGAGACAATATTATTTGCTTCTCCCCTGAGTGGTCATGATGTTTTGGCAGATCTGTGTATATATTGAACCCCCGTACATATAAAGTACAAGTGAACATAACAACAAAATATAAAATAATAATTTCTGTGTGTGTGTTTCTGTCTGATTCTTGCACCACCCTTAGCCCTGCTAACTGAAGATCTTTCCCATGTCCTTCCATTACTGGAACTCCCTAAATATGGCCATCTGTGACCAGCCCACAGTATCTGCACTATCTGTTATACTCCCACCCTTCAATCAATAGCCAAGAATCATACCTTTACAAACTCCATTAGGTCACACCCTTTCCTCATTGTGTCCTGTCACCGTGTCCCTGTCCTTTTATAGGCCCTGTGTCATTTGCATGTTTACAGATGTGCAATTTTATTTCTGAGAGGTGTCAATATTTCTGCTAATTGTACTAAGTGATCATAATGTTTTACTCCAAAGTGTACAAGTCCCACTCACAGGTAAACAGAAGGTTTCATAATGATGAAGAAAAACCAAACTCAGCCCAATAACTGAGTATCTAAGGAAAGTAAGAAACATACTTAGAAACTAAACATGGTGCAGGTGAAAAACATTAAACCCAAACTGCAGCTGGGGGGCAGAACCCACAACAAGGTAGCAGAAGGGATGGGCATAAAAGGCAGCAGTCAGGACAGTTCAGGGCTCTGACTGCAGAAGAAAGTCAAACTGAACAGAACAAATTAAAGTGTCCAAACTCCATCTTAGTTTGGTCACATATCTTCATATCTGTTCTTCATAGCAAAGGAATGACAGATTAGCTGTAATTCACCAGATTTAAATATCTTTACATCATAGTAAATACAGGAGCAAAATATATATATTAAGAGTTTTTCCTATCTTGATACTTAGTTTTGTCTAGTTTTACAAATGACATAAAGATTGGGAAATAACATTATTATGTGTTATAAACAATTATTCACAGATATGAAAGCACTGACCTCAGTGTTTCCAGTTTACAGTGGGGGCTCCCCAGTCCAGCAGAGAGCAGCTTCACTCCTGAATCCAGCAGGTCATTGTCACTCAGGTCTAACTCCCTCAGCTGTGAGGAGTTTGAGCTGAGAACTGAGGCCAACAGTCCACAGCATTTCTCTGTTAGATTACACCCATTCAGTCTAGAAATAAAATTAACAGACATAATTAGACATAATCTGAAAACAGAAAAAAGATCCTGTAATGCCTATATTACAAAATCAAACATAAATTCAGACATTCAGTCTAGAAGACTAAATCTTAATATTCTTTAAAAGAATAAATCAGAATATAGATAAGACCCTCAAATGGCTATATTACAAAAACAAATAAATTGTGCAAAAGAAACGAGAGTCATGTGGCTCAATGGGTAGAACATCAGGCTGGAGTGTAGAAGTCTCTTGGTTTGAATCCCAGCCCAACCACTTGGTGTGTTTTTAAGCAAGATACCCTGCACTAGCTCATTGTAACAGATATGAAATGTTGTAAGTCACTTTGGGTAAAAGCATCTGCTAAATGACTAATTTATTTATTTTAATTTATAAAACAAAACAGATCACAACAACCTGGTTAGACTGGTATTTACTTAAACTCTACCCAGACTGAGCACCGGAAGCAGCATTAACTGGAGTTAAACATCCTGTCTGCTTGGTACCTGATCTGGGCCCCACCTGAGCAGGATGCTGTGTTACTGTCTCTGACACCAAGTGTAGCATCATGGCGGTGGTTTGTTATAAACACGACCCAGACTGGGATCAGCACTCAGTGGGCTGAAATGTCCTGACTGCCAGTTTGTGTCAGCTGTCATTTACAGACAGAACATTAAAAATCTGATGAATTTATTGAAAGATCAGTCAAAACAACACTCTTTTAACTATTTTGAAATGCAGTATATACCTGAACTGACATAATACAGGAAATGTATTACTGAAATTTGAGTTTAAAAATCTTTAGCCTTGGTCTGGGGTTAATAACCTTGCTAGGACTACTTTTCAAGTTATTATTTAATGGAGCTGTTTAATACACAGACTCCAAATCATTCCCTACAGTCTCAGACTGCAGACCTTCTTTCCATTCAGGACATGCATCATAAAAGTGTTGGTGCTAGAGCTGTGGGGGTGAACCTGTGGCTCGTGAGCCGAATGCGGTTTTTTGCCTGCTCATCTCTGGCTTGTGGGTATTGTGTGGTCTAGGTTCACTTTCATCATATTTTTATTTTTTACATTATAAATATATTTCCAATAAATCACAATGTGTTTCAATATTTGAGAAAACATGCACTGATACAACAATAAGAGAAGCAGACTCATTTTTCAGAGAATTTACACAGTACTCATGGAATGTTGCTCATGCTAAAAAGCAATAGAGTGAAGGAGAATTTGTGAAGATGCGCCTCATAGATTCTCCTGAAAATGAATATTTGAAGCACTGTGTGTCACAGCTACAGCTGTCATGGCTCACCACTGAGTAGAGAATATCAGATATTAACAACTCAGTGGAAATATAGTTACATGCAGATCTTGAGACAAGCCAGTATTTCAAAATTGCTTTGGATGAGTCTTGTGCTGTTCAAGATAAGCCCCAGTTGGCAGTATTTGTACGGGTCTGTGTCAGAGGACTTCACAATTAAGGAAGAGCTGTTTGACATACTGCTGTTAAAAGACAGGACCCGTGTCATGGAGCTCAAAGAGGCACTCATGACTGTTGTTGAGAAGGCAAATTTGCAGTTATCAAAGCTAACAGCAAAAGCCACAGATGGTGCACCAGCTATGCTGGGATCTGCAAATGGCCTTGCTGTGTAAAGCTGATAACCCTTTCCTAAATTATTTAACATTTTACTGCATCATCCATCCAAGAGCCCATGTTGTCTAAAAACTGAATTTAGACCATATCATCAAATGTTGCTAGAAATAGATTTTTTTTTTTTTTTTGCACCTATGTAGTCAATCACAAAGTTCAAAAACCTCATAGCTGAACTTGATGAAGACCTTCCCAGTGACCTGCTTCTGCACTGCACTGTGAGATGACTGGCAAGCAGAAAAATATTTTTCAGATTTTTTTTTAACTTTTGAACCCAGTGAAGTTGTTTCTGGAAGGAAAACATGAGGACTATCCTGAGCTATGTGACGCCCAGTGGATTCCGGACTTGGTGTTTCTTGTCGACATGCTTCATCATCTCAGCAAACTGAATCTAGATCTGCAACAAAATGCAAAAATGCTGCCTGACCTCAGGTAAAGTGTTTTTACATTTATCAACAAACCCAAGCCCTTACAGACTTATCTTCAAAAGGGAGAGCTCACACATTTCCCTCCTTGTTGCAGCCAGTTGGACAAGCAGTTGAAATTTCCAAAGAGAGCACTGTATTCTATGCAACACTACCTGGAAATCTTCAGGAGAGTTTTGAGGATAGATTTTGAAACCTGAAGCAAAAACAGCCACAGACCATTTTCCTCATCATTCCTCTCACTGCTGAACAGAATTGTTTAAAAGCCCCTTTAGTGGCAGGTGAAGCAGAATCTCAGCTGGAGATGAATAAATTTTCTGAGAATGACAGACTAAAATGTGTTTTGAAAGAAAGAACCACAGAGTTCTGGAAGATTGTGTCGACAGACAGACAGAGAGACAGATGTCCCAATGTCAAACAGGCTGGACTCAAGCTACTGTCAATGTTTGGATCAGCTTATGTCTGTGAATCAGTTTTTTCCACACTGAAATGTTTAGTTTCTGAGTCCCTAAGACTGTGGAATAGCCTGCCTGGTTTTGTATGGGACACCATATATTGGTCTCGGTTTTTAAATCCTGACTGAAGACCGACTCCTTTCAGTTAGCTTTGCCACAACAGTCTGTACAGCTCACTGCAGTTAATGCTGCTGCCACTGCTGTACAGGCCAGTGTACCTCTGGTATGTTTTTTATGTCACTGCCAGTGTTTCCATGATCTATTAACCCCTCTATGCTATTGTTTTTGCCCATATGTCTACCCAGTGCCCAATTTTCACCACCTGAGCAGGATGCCTTGTAGGAGTTGCTGATACCCAGCGTCCCTCCCCAGATGGGGCCTTTGCTCAAGGGATACCATGAGCACAGACAGACTCTATATTCCCATTTACACTGACAGTCTCCATTATTAACTGTGTATCCTGTTATGTTAGTATACCCAGGAGGGGCTGTGCAGCCAGTTGAACTTGGGCCACCAAACATGTCTTTTCTCCACACTGTGGAGTTTTTTGTTCCTCCCATTGCTGATGATAATGCTCTGTAATATCTATAATTTCTTCCTGTAAAGTGGTTTCAGGTAACTTGTGAAAGGCACTGAACTGGAAACACAGACCATTTCCTTTTTGGAAAATCTTTAAGCATTCAAGAACTCTGTCACCACCACATTCCATGGCTTATTCTGGCTAATGACAGTCTGAATATTCTGACAAGACACCAGGGGAGCATTTTGAGTGTCTTGCTCAAGGACACAATTGACACCTGAGCTGGAATTTAAACCCCCATCCCACCTCCCAGCCTGATGGTCTACCAGTTGAGCCACCAGGCTCCTTAGGGTATATGCCTCCTGCTTTGTACACACTTGTATAATGGATTTACACGTGTTCCAGCCTGTAATGGGTTTTCACCACTTCTTTATTAACTAGAAGGAATTTATACAGTACTCTCCACTTGGAATGCTAACTTACTGCAATCCTTTATTTCATTAATCGAGTCCTTTTGTTTTGACTATCATTTCCCTAACTGTTCAATATTTTCTAGTGAACTACAGATTTTAAGTTTGATTTTCTAGCTTTATGTGTCAATATATGCCTACAAATGTCTCATTATGTGTGCAGTGTTGGAAGGCAGTTTTTGCTGATGGTATCAGCACTTGGATATAATGATCCCACTGATGATGTAAAGAGTGTCAGATGGTGGTTAAGGGTGTAAACTCAATGTGAGTCAGTCAGTGTTACACCCTGATGTAGCTCAGCTCTTTAACAAGGAGCTCCAACCAGACAATGAGAGCTTCAGCTGCAGCAGGTCAGGATGATCAGGATCAAGAAGCTGCAGTAACTTGTTGGGACTGAACTAAGTGCCTGTTGGTCTCTTTCTCATGTCTGATACTTGGATATTCTGCATTTGGAAACGTTTGGATTTGTTTGGTGCCCTGTGTTTCAAACCATTCTGTCTTTATAAATCGCTTCCATTTTACCTGTATATGTACCTCACATTGTGTTCATTGCTAATGTTCCTGTGTTCTGTGTTTCACTGCCGTTGAGTGTATACTTTTTTTTATTATTACATGGAATGATTGTTTTTATTGTGGACATTCATGATTTCTTTTATAAAACCATTTTTGATTGTACTGAGTATTACTCATTTATTTCTTTTCATTGCAAAGTGGAAGCATATTAGTTCATTGCAGCAATGAGAAAGCTCAGTGCTGGTATTGCCTAGTTTATAGCAGATTAAAAGCAGGCCCACACTCAAGTGTAATTTGTTTATTAAAGTGCAGGGGTGCTGGGTTTGTTTATTGGTTTTGTCTTATTTTAACCTGATTGTGCTAATAAAGCTGGTAATACCTCATCTTGGACTCACTCCTGTAGCTTCAGCTCCCCAGCAGTGCTGGTTTTAACTTAACTTAACTTAACTTAACTTAACTTAACTTAACTTCATAACATAACATAACATAACATAACATAACATAACATAACAAAGAGGAGGGTTGGGTGTATTTACTTTACCTGTCCTTGTATTTGGGGCTTTCTGCTCTAGTCCCACTTCTACCCATGCGATGCATGTATATTTTGAAGAAATGCAATCATTACAGGTACTGTATGATACTGTAACTCAGGTGAAGACCTTTTTGATCCGCAAGATGTTGGTTTGTCTGTAAGTGTAACTTGACCTAAAATCAAAACAAATTCTAGTATGTCTTTGTAATGTTCTGGTAGTATTGTAAGAATTATTGTTTTGCATACTCAGTACAGATAGTGGAGTATCCATTAGTTAAATTAAATCACAGGTGGGAGTGTCCCTGCCTTCTACATGTGTTTAATAACAACACCTCAACTTTAGAAATTATTTCTAGTACGTTTGAAGTTGTATGCATGTGAAATGACTTACAGAGCTGTTCTGAGGGCCTTGACCACTGGTAAAAGTCTCAGAAGACCTTCCTCTGAGCTGGTGTATTTCTTGAGGTCAAACACATCCAGCTGCTCTGCTGACATCAGTAACACAAAGGCCAGAGCTGACCACTGTGCAGGTGAGAGGTTTTCTTCTGAAAGACTTCCAGAGCTCAAGTACCTCTGTACTTCTTCCACGATGGAACTGTCATCCAGTTCATTCAGACAGTGGAACAGGTTGATTGTTCTATCTGAGGAAAAATTTTCCCTGATCTTCTCTTTTATATACTGGATTATTTCTTGGGAGTTTCTAATTTTTTTTGTTAATACACCTTTTAAGAGGTACTGACAGGAGTTTGTTGAAAGGCCAAGAAGGAAGCGGAGGTAGAGGTCCAAATGTCCAGTCTTACTCTGTAGAGCTTGATCCACTGCACTCTTCAGTAACTTGGCTGATGGTGTGCTAGAGACAATCACATGCAAAGCTGCGAGATATTCCTGAAGGCTCAGATGTACAAAGCAGTACACCCTCCCCTGGTACAGCCCAGACTCCTCTTTAAAGATTTCTGTGCACACTCCAGAGTACACTGAAGCTTCACTGATGTTAATGTGATATTTTATCAGATCTTCCTTATAAAATATGAGATTTCTACTCTCCAGATTTCTAAATGCCAGTTTCCCCAGTTTCTTAAGGAATTTTTTATCTGATTTTAACACTTTCATGGGATCTGTCTGTTTTTTTAAATACTTCTCATGTTTCAAACCAGTCTGGAAGATCAGGAAGTGTGTGTACATTTGTGTCAGAGTCTTGGGAATTTCTCCTCTGTCAGACTCACACAACAGCCT
>JABJVR010007215.1:35320-48279 GCA_025773905.1 Chitala chitala | reverse complement strand
CTTCTTATTGCCCACCACTAGGGGACAGTCTTACCTCTCCAATCATACCGTTCCAGACGCCACGGACCATCTTCCCGTGCTTGCCGTTGGTGACCAGGTACAGGTCGTAGGAGAATTTGATGGTGCGAGATAGCTTCTTGAGGATGTCTATGCAGAATCCCTTACAGCACAGCTTTGTGTACGGTTCTGTGTGGCCCACAACTCTGTGACAATCAGCGGGACAGAAGCAATTACTGAAACTGTACTCACACCTCATGTGTCTGCTTGCCTTCTATATTTCGTCATAATTGCGTATGTACATATGTACAAGTCAACAAAGGCTCCTATCCTGTTCAGTCACATGACAACAGCACATGCATCAACATATTCAGCACAGTATACCAGCTGTTCTGGGTGCCACGCCTTTTGATTTTATAAAAAAAACTAAAAAAAAAAAAAAAAAAAAAAAACGTACATGAACCGGGGAAAAACATGTCAACTTCATACACACAGGATCGCGTAAAGACAAACACGAGTCTGGACAAACCTAAATTTGGGCAAGGATTCATTTCTGATCCATTATTGCATAAACCTTCATACGCCACAATATGTTCAGACGTTATGTTCATACTAACACTGCTGCTGCAAAGCACTTAAAGACGTGGCATCAAAAACAAGGGACAGGGGCAGTCATAGCTCCATTTGGTGTTGTACACAGACAAAGACGGTGAATAGTCATAGAGCAGTTTTAACAGGTCCTGCTGGGGCAGTAACATTACATAGCGCGTGCACTGTGAAGATTCGATGCAGAAGAAATCAGTTCTGGTGGGTTATCTGTCGCAGTAATGCCGACACAATTACAAAATGTCCTCTTGTTCTACGCTAACAGGATTATCGCACTGCACCGTTTTAGCAGGCTGTGGCTTCCCTGCGGCCCAGGCCCATGTTAATGCTCTACCATAATATTTTACTTTGCTGAGTTCATGGGCAAATCAGCCACAGCTATGCAAGCCCTAAGATTTGTATGCACCACATTATTCAACAATACCCACATGTAACAATGTTGTCTACCTGGAAAAGAACAAAATAAAATCTAGTCAAGGCCACATCCCTGTCTGCAGAGCAGAGATTATGTATGTAACAGTGATTTTTGCTTTTTGCTGTTCATTAATGTATTCCTTTCTTTTATTTCAGTCTAACTTTTTTCAGTCTTCATAAAATGCCTGATTTCCATTAACCCAAACCTCAAATCAGTTCTTTTTTTTTGGACCCCTGTGATTTTTTTCATTTAAAAAAATGTAACTGATATACACAAATGTTTTCATTACATATGGGTCACAGAATCTAGTCGCAAACTGTACCTTTAAGCTTTGTATTTGAATCAATTACAGGCAGTATGTACCTCTGATATCTTTAAAAATTCCACAGAGGCTGTATTTTTTTCAATAAAAATGTAGCAAATCAACGTTCTTGTCTGGCTACTTTGTATTTCTCCTGTTTCCTGTCAATCAGATTTGTGAAATTATGAACTGTAGTGCACTTGTTGAAAAATCGCTCATGCTTTCAAACTGAATTTGACATCACTTTAACCCCTATTGACACCATGAGGCCCAAGTTTGGTGAAAAAACAGCAAAAAGTTCAGACGTTTTATAGCAAAAAGACTGAATGCAAACAATAAACAATGGAACACATTATGCTGTACCCAGAGATCCTTTGTTCACTAAACTTATATAACATTTTGTTTTCAGCATGTGGGTAACGTCACTAAATTATATGTTACAATGTAGACTTTTGAAATTATTTTTCTGTTACATAAATGTTTGTGATTTGAATGGCAAAGTAACGTTACTGTGAGTTTATTGATTTCAATGATAGCTAGGGGATCTAAGATAAGGATGAATTACCAAAGTCTGAAGTACTTTATTTAAGTACTTTAGTGGTTTTACAATGTAACAAACCCCTGGTTAAACTAATTAGCTATGTCACAGTTAGTTTATGATTATATACTTTAACTTGATTTTGCTCACAACCTAACTTTACTGGAATTTTTTAAAATTCAAATAGTTTGTTTTGTCATACTGACATTCCTGTATTTTGGTGTGTGTCACAGTTCTGACTAGTGGACATTATTTATAGTGTTAACGCTCCAGTCCAAAATAAGCAAAAGAAACACAGAGAACGAGCTAAGGGAGGCAACCAGACAAAGTGACGCTTTTCAAATCTTGACTCACAGCAGAGATAGAGCCCTAAAAACTGCAAAGTCCTCCCTGCTATGGTGCAATTGCTGGATGGTCTGACAAAGTCTGAGCCACCTGACAGGGCTGCAGAGGAAGCCAAGATGTATCTGTGGTAGTTTTTTTTTTTTTCTGACAGATGTATGTCCATTTTCTATGATTGAGCCTTTGCCCCTCAAAATGCCTGTGCACTGGCCTGCTGGAGGTATATTTGTTTATGCTCGTGCGGTGAGACTGGGCCATTTTGGAAGGACTGCAGTCTTGTGATGAGACTGCCTTAACAATCAAACACCTGAACGAGTCCAAACAAACAGACGGGGCCCGTTAAGCACCTGCGCAGTAGTGGCTGCGCGCTCGAGCTAAATGCAAAGGGTAATAAAGATGCATCACCCCTCACCTCCTCCAGACCTTCTGCCTAATGAAGTGTGCCGTCAGCGAGAGGTGGGGAAAACTAATGCAAGGCAGGCGCAGCGGTGGCAACGCGGAGCCATAACAAAGAGAAACAAATTAGCTGTTTGGAGAGCCGAGCGTCTCCCTCTGAAACCGGCGGAGAAACAAAGTAAACAAGACGGTCCCCCGTCGCCACGCGTCACCAGCTGCCGGGGCCGGGCTCCGCGGGTGCGTGGCCGATGAATCGCAGCTAACTCATTTACTCACTCAACTACCTCCAGTGAGCGGCGTGGCGTCTGAGCGAAATAATTATTCGTGGTGTGCGACTGCTTGTGGGCAAGTGTCGCTGTAGCCGAGTTTCACTGTAACGCTCATTCGGCTATGCAAGTGGTCCATGACATGAAGACTGAAATGATCACCGCCGCCCTATGTTTCAGTGTAATAAAAAACAGGAATCAGAACGACTGTCTTGACTTGCCGATCCTAACATGCTGAGAGATATTTTCTTATCGGCACTCATTCGGGAGGATATAGATAATACAAGTTCCTTTTGATACTTTTTAAACGGAGCTAACCTTTAACAAACTAGCAGGCTGTAATAAATAATGCTGGATTCTTTCATATATCGTCTTTTAGTCATTATATATATGTATTTGAAATTTATTTTTATTTTGAAATGTGTGCCCAAACTGTGTCATTTAATAAAGATAGGTAGGATTTTTCCCCCTTATGAACAATATTAAATGTGTGGCTGTCATCTGCGGAAAGAGAAATTTCAACATGAAAACCTTAACAGAAGGTCTGACCAAAGCCTTGAGTCCTAGGAGGAAGCTTCTAGAAAGGTGGGTGCACGGCAAACTCCATAGATGGTTCTGCATCTGTCTTTCTGACTGTGACATTGAGAGTGTGATCAGTACACTCACACCTGACGACTCCCTGGTATTGAAAGAGCTATGCGGCTTATGTCACTATTAAAATTATGTTTCTGTCAGGCCGATGCAAGACTCCAAAAGAGTCCCCATGACTGTAGTTAATAAATGCACATTATAGGACCACTTTTCCTCTCCTACTGACTGATGTGCCTGGGTTCGTGGTCTAAAATGACATTTTTCTTCATCCAGGAGACCATAACCAAGGTCTGGCTTGGCCTTGAGATGGTTGTCATTGTCACACAATCAACACATAACTGTTATTGATCAAGGTGTCTCTACGAGTCATATTTCCTTTGGTTTTACAACATACTTCTATTATTTGATTAACTTGTGAATAAACCCCACCCACAGTATTTTAAGTTTTAAAAACAAATGTATATCGCTGGCTGTGGTGGGCTGGCGCCCCGCCCTGGGTGTCCCCTGCCCTGCGCCCTCTGTGCTCTGGGATGGGCTCCAGGCTTCCCCGCGACCCTCACCAGGAATAAGCGGTTAAGATAATGGATGGATGGATGGATGTATATCGCTGGTGTCAATGCTCACCAGACCATCAAAGGACGGATGTTGCTTTGAATCCCCCCTCCCCCCAGGAAAACTGCAGCAACTCTTCATCGGTAATGAACTTTCGCGGATAAACAGCAGGAACTTGAGCGTTCACAACAGGGATTTTAAAGAGGAGCCTGTCTGGGAATTGCATGACATCGCTCCTTTTATATCAACTCTAGCTTATCTGTAGGGTCTGACATTTACGCTCTTTGATTTATTTTGTGGCATTCATTATTATGCTGGAAAGAAAATTATTTGTCACCTAAAGCCTAAAGGTTTCATCACAACACCAACAACAACAAAAAATGAAACAAAGTAAATAATCTGTAGAACAAAAAGACACAAAACAAAAGGGATGTGTTTGCAATTATTTTTGCCTTGGTACAATTAGAACATTTTGTGCTTCCATGAGCTCTGCTTTCATACTTTAATATTCTTATTTTTGGATGACTTCTGATGTGCTTGATATATACTCATGATGCTCAGCTCTGCACGTGTCGTGCGTTCCACATGACTCCTGTCTCGCTGTAGACAAGTCCGTGTTTTGAAGCTCTTACAAGGAGTGTCCTGCTGACCCCGAGTGAGGATACTCAAGTTCTGAGTCAGCCTCCCCAGCAGACTGCGTTAACAGGCCATGTTGCCTAATTTGGCCTTGTAACATCAGTTCTTTTGACTGGATCTGGAAAACCTTACATATCCCAAGGGCTGAATTTCACAGCAAAACTGTTATCATATAAATTAAAAATTGAAAGGCAATGACAGAAAGTCAGATCCCCCTGTTCCTTCCTAAAAGTATCCATAAAGTGGGACACGACCTCGTCACAGGGAACATGTATTGCGTATAAGCTGTAAAAAGTGGAATGGGCTTAAGTATCCTACATGAAAAAAGTAACCTATAACTGTTCTGGCATTGTTCTATATGGTTTTAAAGCCAAATCTGTAACCAAATATGTAAAAATTGCTTTCCCTGCTTGTGCAGTGACAAATCTCGATATTGGTAAAACAAGGTTAGTATCTGAGGAGATCACTGGCCAAGCCAGACACAAGCCTTGAATGGAAATCAGTGTGTGATTGTACTTAACAATACACTCTACATGCCTTGCATAATTTATACTTCAACTTGGAAAAGATAAATGCAAAGTTCCTGGTAGGCTTTGTGGCTTTTAATCAAATTCCCAGCTCTCTGCTTCATTTCATTGCAGCAGACATTATGCATGTGCCGTGAGCAGTGAGTTGAAAGAGGATCAAGTGACAGATATCTGCTCCTTATGAAAAAGCAATTTGACATGAGCTGAAGGAAAAAAAGCAGATGTTACAGTGGCCCGTTCACAATTGTGAGGGATAGGGACAGAAAACTCCCACAAATGTGAAAATTCCCTAATAGTATTTGCCACCCTCCAACCTCCACCTTGACTGATAACATTAAAATGTCTATTTATTACCAATTTCTAAATAAACACTACTGTACCGCACTCACAGACCTTCCACTACAAGATATATCTAACAATGTCATCATGGTTTTCTTCCTCTTAGGAACACTTTAAGAAACTCTGGGAGTGTTATGTTTCAGACTAATTATCAAAAATGCAAAATTTAAAGTTACTGAGAGAAACTCGACATTCCCCGGTCACAAAGACAGCTAACACAAATGAGGCTGGTTGTCAAAACAAAGATGCTTGTAATATTAAAGACATGGTATGCACTTAACAAATATTCAGCATTGTACATATATTTTGGCTTATGCTTTGTTTGTGAGTTTCTGCATACTTCCAGCAAGCTCCTAATATTATTGTAAATGTAATTATTCCCATTTAAATGTTCTCGGCCAACTTGCAAATAACCGAAACCGTGAATGTCAAATTCATAAATGTGAAGGAGCGACTCTCTAAATATTCTTGTGAAATGTCTATGTCAATGTTTATATAGCACATTTAAGCACAACCAGGAAATAACTGTACAAAGTGAATAATAACTACTTTAACATTTCTGTTGTCATCTTCATGTACAGCAATTCATTTTAGGAGACGAAAAACAATCTCTCAAAGACACTCTAAATATTTTTAGGGTATCAAAAGAAGTAATGACATAAGTGAAGTGTATTAGACAGTCATTGGACAGGGTTATACAGATGATATATTTCTTTCCTTCAATAATATAATTCTGTAGGTGTTACTTTCCCAGTAATAAGACTCAACAAAAAGAAAAGCATGAGGTGAAATCAATTTTTTAATACAAAACCCATAGGAGTATAGGCTAGTCCCTACAGAAGCAGTTTGTTAGTGTATACATAGTGTCCCGTGGCTTTTGTGCTGCCTAACATGTCTCTAATGTTTGTAAAACAGGCACACACACCGAAGCAGGAAGACCGGCAGACACCCACCCCTCTGTCCTGTTGGACTGGCGGCGACACGGCACAGTGTTGCGCACGCAAGTGCCAGTGTCTGGGTCCACGTTCTCAACGATGACGAAGGGCCGTTCCTCCAGCGTGGCCACCGTCAGGTGCCGGTTGTCAGACATGGGCTCCAGGAAGCTGCCGTAGCGTGGCCACACCGGGTACCGCATCTGCAGGATGCCGCGCTCGTAGCTCCCCACCTGGGCAGGTGACAGGTGTGCATTAGGGACGACGGCTGAGCCGCGAGACACAGAAGGGAGAAGACAGGGTCAACAAAAGAGGGTGAGAAAGTGAACAAGAAAACGAAGCGAGTTCCACAGGAGGAAGTTCCTGAAGGAGACACAAAGAAAAACAATAAATCATCCTCTAAACTGGCAAAGGTACAGCATGCTTAACATCACCGTGCATAGCTGAATCGCCAACAGTGTAACGTAACACAGGTATCACTTCTCCCCTGCCCCACTCAATGGATGTGTCAACCGAAACGAGCGAGTAAATATGGTATTAACGAGACGCCAAAGAGGAGGATATGTTTTCTGCTTCTGAGGGATGTAACCTGTATTTAGTGCCAACAACAGAGCGTTGCTGGAGCCGACTCACACCACCCTGTAATCCTCAGAGCGTTCAGCTTCCTTTTAGGTAGAGCTCAGAAGCATCTGTAGGCAGATGTTCATCAAACCGCCGCTGATAAGCACCGTCTCTGGCCCCTCGTTAGCAAGTTCCCCCTTTTCTCGTAGCTGAAAACTGCTTAGTTGAAGCAGATTCTGAATTGTTGGGATCACATGTTTGCAGGTGGGTATTCCTAAAGATCCCTGTAGTGACAGGTGGTGAATGAGACAGATTAAGCACATTAGCATGTGCCTTTTTTTAGCGCCTTACAAAATTCATGTGGGTCATTTCATGTTGCTTACATTGGTTGAGTTTCAACACATTTTTGTGATATTTACTCTATAGCAGTCACTCAGCGAAACAAGACGTCTGCTTCTGAGATTTGTAATCAACGTCCTTTTGACACAGTTTTATATCTCACTGCTCCATAATGTGGAGTCACCTGATTACAAGTTAAATAATCAACTCCCTTGTCCATCACACCAATTTAAAGATAAGCGTTCATTCTCTTATCTTTTAAGTTACTTTTATCTACATTTGATTTCTTGCTTACATGTAATTTTTTAAAGACCTTAATGTAGTAGAGATGTTTGATTTTTTTTTATTTCGGTTTTTGCCAAAATTCATTACTATTAGCCATAACAGGGAAATAAGTAACACCATGTCACATTTAATACAAATGATGCAGCCATTTGGGGTTCAGCAGTCTTTTAACTGCAAAGTAATTTTTTGCTTGTCTAAATATCCTGTCTGACTACTGTGCTTGTGATAAGGTGAACTGTGTACATGCAGCTGGTCTGAGCTCTGTGTTCGGCCTGTGCTCCCGACAGCGTCCTCAGGCCTTTGTGAGGAAGGAATCTCCAGCAGCCTGACCTGTTGTCGATGTAGTTCGGGTTACTGCCTTTTGTGTGGGACATCAGAACTTGCCTGTCACCAGGGTCTGTCACCAGCAGAGGTATCACATCATTTAAAGTGTGTAACAAGCCTGCACTTGGCAGCCCTGCAGGTAGGAGTTAATTGGAAGAAATGTGCGTGGAGCCGATAGTGATGCAGATATTTATACCAGGGCAAGAGTGCCGTACATAGGGGCTTGGCAGGAGAGGTTAGTTGTGTAGTGATCCTAACAGCTTTAGCAAACAACCTGGGCAATGTGCCTACAGCAGCTGTTTTTATTCTGCACTGTTTTGGCCCAGATGTCACCATGAGCCAGACACTGCAGTCACCGGCTTACATTTCTCTGACAGGTGAACAACAGTGGAAAAAAGTTAACCTTCATCGAGCCACTCTAATGCAATGCTGGAAAGGCAATATTTTCTTACTTCACAAAAATTACCAAACTTTCCCTCAAGCATTCATCATGCACGATATGCATTTTATTCTAACACGAAAAACAACGTAAAAAAAAAAGAAATTAAAAACGTCAATGTAACAGCCAGATTTCACTTTTGAGGAGTGTATTTGCACTGCGTGTGCATAATTACCGTATTTTCTACATACATTCGAAAGGGGTTTCTGTATTGCCACACTAATGATGCGAACTTGCTGTTTTTTCATGTTGTGCACTGAAGGGGCTTCCACAGTCCAGATCTTCTACTGATCCAGTTCAAGTGCAACAACACGGCGTCTCCCAGAAATGAAACGTGAAGAACTAATGTAACAACAAACCCAGCAAGACAAGGACAGGTTGTATGGGTGAGCTGTGGCTTAAAAACCGCACCAAATTCAGTCTGTCCCAGTGCAATTCATCATGTCCTCACGAAAGGTGGACTAGGGACATACTGGGGGGAGAGGAATCAGACAGATAACTGGGCCGGGTGCCCATTTACAGCACTGAGGAAAGGATGACAAAGCTCAAACTCAGCAGCTGTGACTTATGGGTATATCACTGAACATGACGGTGAGGTAGCAAATGTTGTTTTACCAGTAATTATCCTTCCTTATTATAATTTACCAGACGTGACCTACTGTGGCTTAGAAAATAGATACAGGGAGACTCAACTGGGTGCAACTGAAACCTGCACACACCCCAGAAAGTTATTAAATTGTAATTACTGTGTAAAATGTAATAAAAAATGCATTCCTTAACTATTTACTCCAGCTTTGCTATATAAGGGGTGACGAAAGTTGAAGAGATGTTTGAAGACCATTTTTACTGTCTTACAATTTTCGTGAGGAAAAAAAAAAGTTTTGAAGTACTGGAGTCTTAAACACAAGACAGAATTTGAGTGTGATGGTTCAATATGTGTGTGCACATTAATAGTCTGCTTTTAAGACACTGCTTGGCATGTGATCCCTTATTCATATACGAGTTCATATGTTTAATGTAAGGCTGTATAAAAGTCAGCTGATGGTGCATTAGACTAAAATGCCATGCAAACTCATTACTGTTCAAGTTGCATTCATTGTTTTGGATGCCTCCTTTTCCTTTGAACAGCGAAATAATTTTGTGGTTGTGTATTTTTTTTTACACATAAAGTACTCCCTAAAAATGGCAGCGTAGAAAATAAGATCTGCATAACACTATATGTAGCAGTTACTGTTCTGGGGTAAGTTTAAACACACATCTTTTTATCTGCAAGAAAGTGGACCAAATGTATTATCAAAATACAGTATTGTGACCTGTAACAAGGAAGCACATCCTCTACCTCTAAGCTAGAAGAGAATGTATATTTTTGAATTTTCAAGCACCTGTGATTTTCTGCTGAAGTAGATCAAAGGTTGGTGGTGGTTCTTCCTCTTTATTCCAGAGCTGGTGTGAATGACAGCTCACAGCGCAGTTCTTGGTACAAAACCCGCAGATAACTAGAAGGGATCATCACACCAAGGACGTTCAGACAGCTCTGCTGCGTAAACGCAGTGTTCGCCCAGCGGGCGTGCCAACGCCATCTTCTCATTTGATGAACTTTTGTGGAACGCGTCCAACACATCCAATGTGCGAGGGAAGCGTTCTTTGTCAGATCATTACCACACAGCCCTCATGGAATTATTATGGAAAAGAGCCGCAGAGTGTTTCGGGAGGCGCATTCCTTCTGGGAAAGTACGAGCATTTGTATGAATCGTGCTGTTTGACAGATCAGTCTCCTAACAGAGCACGGCTGCTAGCTGTTGGACATGCGTCACACACTAACATCTCACTATCCACTTAGCAATTGTGCTTACAGCCTAATTCTTACTGCAGGCTACCAAAGAACAGATGTGGCTGATGTTTTCAAGCTTCGATAACAAACTGGGAATCGGTTTGAGGTAATTTGTTTGAGAGGTGAGAGAGAATGCTGTTGTAATTCAGTCTATCAAAATCCCTGTGCTATTATTTTGAGGTTTGGAGAGGAAGGGCTGCACACTGTGGATAATTTAAATATGTGAGTAGGACCATTTGCAGAGCTTTTTATAACCCGAGACTGGAGACCTTTGTTTCCTTATGGATTAGCTAATTATGGCAGAAATATCCAGGTCAGGAAACTAAATGGGTGTCATTGCCTGAGAAATCTCACAGACGCACATTGCAAAACATTTGTATTTACATGGGGAATAAGAGATGGAATCTACTTTCAAACAAAGCAGGACTTCTACTTAATGCGACTTGGTGCTATTATTATTTTGACATGGTGATAACATAAAATGTCCTTTCAAATAAACTACTTTAGAAAAAGCCTTTAGAATTTTTCCTCACACAGAGGGTGTCAGACCATTTTATCACTTTCCTTTCTTTGCACTAATCCCCCGCTGTCCCGTTTCTCAGAAAAGTTGCCGTGGCTTCTTGGGGTCTGGAGATATATATGATGACTCCCGTGACACCGTAAAAAATGGAGTTCATCAGCTGTCAGGGGAGTCGCATTTGAAAAGAGCAGGACAATGATTTATCCTGCTAATAAATTAGGGGCGCGCCATGAGCGGGGTGGCGACAGCTCCGGAGAGGCCTTTGATTGAGTCGGTCGTCATTCTCAGCTGAAGCTGGGAAATCACGTGAGTGAACAAGACAAGGATGAGGAAAGTGCATAGCATAAACTCCACTGAAGAGAGGAAGCACTCTGGCAAAGAAGAGGTCTGTACAGGAAGTGCAGTCCGGCTGTCCCAAACTGGAGGTGACGTACAGAAGAGTGAACGTCACTCTATTTGAAACAGCCTGTTCCTGTTGCCTTATTGATTCTCTAGCTAACTTATTACTTTGTCAATGTATCATTTCGAATTCTGTTATACCAGCTCTAATTCAAGTTCTGTGGTGAATTCATTACTGGTTTTATGTAGACTTGAAATAATTTGTAACACCGTAAATATACAGGAAAAAAATTTGCAAGAGGAATCTTATTCAGGACAAGAATAATGTTTGTCCGCATTTGTGGAATGAAATCATTGTACATTTCTTTTTGTCTAGGAGCATTTTTTTCTGTGAACTGTATTTAAAAATTCATTTATGCATTTCACAAATTGTTAGAAAACTTTCAAATTAAAATTTAATTCTTATGTTTGCAATTATGAATGAATTATTGTATAATTGTGATATAAAGCAGGATCCTAATAGAATTTTTGTTAAATTTTAATTGTGTGTAATATGCCGTGTGCGCTGAGCAGCAGTTAATGCCGATGCTGTCGAAGGCTGGCCACAAAGTCGTCTAACACTGGGAGAAGTTTGAAATTTAAAACCTTTCTTTTAGTAAGGATAATAAATATATATCATTCATTACTTGATAAGAACAGGTGATTGTAATTAAATATTCTCCATGTACATATAAAAATGTTACATATATTCCACAAATGTCCATTCCTATGGAACAGCTTGTGTGCTTATAATTTTTTGGTTAGGATATTCAGTAAGTTCAGCTCTGATGTCTTTTTAGCACACATGAATGACAGATCATTTAAAAAAATGTCAGAACTTAAACTTCACAAAACACAGACTAATATATGTTATGTTTCTGACATAATTCTGAAATGAACTGACCACAAGTAAAGACCATATGCAAGTCAACATTTAAACAATCATGTTTATGTCCAAAGAGAACGCAGTATTGCCAAAATAGGAGTGACTGTCCATGAGAGGTGCAGTGTTTGTATATCGTTCATTTTTGTTTTGTCACTCTAAGCTCTTGTTTGTTGTGATGCAGCCAAAACGTACTTCGTCTGGTCCTGCTGAAAAGCGATTATGCGTTTGTATCGTACATTTTACATATTTTGAGAGGTGGTCCTCATTTTGGCTATCATGCAGAATTGTTTGATGAACTGACTAGGCAAACATCTGAATCTGAGTTCATTTCAAATGAAGGCTTCTGAGTGTTTGTCAAAACATAATGAATCGTGTGAGTTTACTTGTTCATTTTTTCTTTTTACCCTTTTTCTTTTGGATGGTTCCTGCAAACAGACACAGACTGTATGCAGTCATCACCTGAAAAAAAACCTTTTCCCTTGCTGTTCTACCATAAATACAGTGATTATTGATCCTCTTTACATAGAGGTGGGTAACAGGCAGGGAGATTGGGCCTTGAAAATGTGTGCTGCACATTTGATTTGTGTCCCCACCTGCCTCTTAGTGGCACCTAGCAGGAAAGCCACTGTCTCACACTTACAGCACAGCCACAGGCTGTAAAAGCAGCTGTGAACACAAGCTATATGAACTCAATTCCAGAGAACATATAATTGGATTTGCAATTGTTAATGGCTCATTAGGGAGGGTTTCTGTATTTGTTTGCTGCAGTGTAAATACTTTTTTTTAACTTGTTTACTCTTTTCAGCAGTTATGTATTAAAATACTGGAAAAGTCCCAGAGAGACACAGCTAAAAAAAGAAGTGTAGAGGCTTAGTAAGCTGCTTAAAACTCAAGCTCAATGTAATGTACTGAATTTATATATTGTAAACTATTATTATTATTATTATTATTATTATTA
>JABJVR010007215.1:0-35220 GCA_025773905.1 Chitala chitala | reverse complement strand
CTTAAAACTCAAGCTCAATGTAATGTACTGAATTTATATATTGTAAACTATTATTATTATTATTATTATTATTATTAATAATAATAAAAACAACATAAAATATAATGTACTTTATCATTGTTATGCACACGTTTTGAAGCAGTCCAACATTAACAAGTGCATATCAAAGCTGGCAATGTGGTCCCATATAAACACTCTGTGTTAAACGAACACTGCAAGTTTTGCTGTGTGTTGTTCTGAAAAGTATGAAGTCTCGCCTATATAAGGAATAACCATAAAAGTAAAATTTATGGCACATAGTAACATGCAATGATATCCATTTATGCATCAGAAAAACAAAACTGGGCTAATAAAATATTTATGAAAAGGAAAATGTTTGATATTTAAGTCTCATAACAACAACGATGTATTTTTATGTAGATGTGTTATTGAGTAAAACTATAGTTTGTAGGGAAAAGTGAAACTGACCTATTTTCTTGTATTACATAAAGGAAGGTCATTTGTTTTTTCTAAGACCTAACCAGGGTTGGTTGTCAAGAAAATCCCATTTTGGAAAGAGGTCAAATATCCTTAAATGGACCTGCCACTTAATTAAGACAAATCCAAGCACTTATTGCTAAAGGTTGAAAATGTATGGTCATTAGACTGGAAAGTGTGGAAAGTCACAATGTCTTTTAGCTACCTAAAGAGCCCTGAGGATGTGAATACAGCATCCAGGCAAGGGGGCAATAAACCTGACATGCCTGGCAGGATAATACAGGCAAGTCTGTGAATAGCAACATTACATCCAGAAGTAATCAGAAATGCAAAGATAACTTATTTGATGAGGAAAAGTAATCGCTATTGCCTCTGAATAACTGAAATTCTGTCTTGACACATCTATATACAGATAAATGTCAACCTAACTTATACAATATCCACAAAATTTAAAATTATGAAACTCTAAACAAACATATGGACATAAACGATGAACATTTCTTGGTTCTATAGAAATAGCTTGCATTTCACATATAGATCGTACAGAGCTATAATTAGTCAAAGTCCTGAAAATTCTGCCCATTACAATCCAAACGAGCCATCACAGATCATACAAAATGAGGTTCTCTCACACCGCCTGCCACAATGCAATTAATTTCTGTGAAAGTAGTGTTATTAAGCGCAAAAGAACACATAGCGTATCAATAAATCTGTATGATTGTATTTCACATGCGGAGGCACACTGGCCAAACACATTATTCGGAGTGAACACAGAATATGAGCAGGATTTACTGCACGGAGAATGAAGTCATAACCTTGGTTCTGCTACCACACCGACTGTACAGATAAGGTGAGCTCACTGGCAGCACTAACTGAGCTCTGCTTTTTCATCACTTTAGACAGAATGTACTGTCAGAGATTAGGCTGTGTGGTGCAACTTTCTCTTTAATGTTGCCGCATCTACAGTGTGTTTGTGTTTTGGTTGCATACACAGAATTTAAATTATGTTCTATCCCAGTCCCATGCAGGGGGCTTGGTGTCTTCCACCATTTGTACTGTTGTTGAGCTTTTCCATAGCATACGATTAATCAGCCTACAGCCATTAATGCACCAATATCCATACATAGTAACACATAATGGGGGATCAGCAAACTCTTCTGCTGACATATGTACCACAAGCAATAATCCAGCAATGTGCTGCTGTTGCTCCATTGACATTCATCCAGATATCTTGTGTCATCAGCAGTGAGCAGTGATGTAGAATTAGAGTAAGAGCCAACAGGATTAGAGAAGTCAAGCATACCTTGTCCCAGTGATGCTCTCTGTCCAGAGCAATGATCACCAAGGAAGGGTTGGTGAGGTGCCCATCACTGTTAAAGGACAGGTCGTGGTTCTCCCATGTCACGTTCAGCAGGTGTCTGTTGCAAAAGAATAATCCCTCTGAGATCGGAGTTAACGCTAACAAACAAAGCTCTCAGCATTTAGAGGTAAGCTTTGATTCAATTATGAGTCTTTGCCCCAAAGTGGCAGGGGTGAAAAAAAGGAAGAAACTCCCTGTCATGCTTTCATTTTGCTTGCGAAACTCAACACTAAATTTAACTACTCTGTACTGTTCAGAAATTGCAGAAACAGCCAATATTGTAAGAGCATGGTCGGCTGCCACATGCAACGTATATGATAAAGTGATATGGTGCATTTATCTTCCACAGTTACAGAGCAGATAGCAAAGTGTTTAAATATCTGATGGATGATCTGTACGTGTTTCTCAAAAGTATAATCACATAGAATCCCATGATTAAAAGATGTAATTAAAATATCCTGTGTAGTGATTAAAGATGCCACCTTAGTGAAAACAAGATTTAACCTGGTATTCTGTGTAATGTCATTAGCAGACTGAAATAATGAGCAAAGCGAGGTGGCACGGTGGAGTGGTGGTTAGCACTGTCGCCTCGCACCTCCAGGCCTGGGGCTTGACTCCCACCTTGGGTCTGTGTGTATGGCGTTTGCATGTTCTCCCTGTGCTTGGTGGGTGTTCTCTGGGTTTTCCAGTTTCCTCCCACAATCCAAAGACATGCAGGTTAGATTGATTAGTGTCTCCAAATTGTGTACGTGTGCGCCCTGTGGTGGGCTGGTGCCCTGCCCTGGGTGTCTCCTGGGTTGGGCTCCAGGCTTCCTGTGACCCTTACTAGGATTACGCAGTATGGAAAATGAATAATGAACAAAGCCCAATGCTGGCATTAAGAAAAAGATAAAACAGAGACTTATCTAAATGTTCCATACATAGGAAGCTCTAAAACAATTTTAGTGGGATAAACAATGGTGTAGGGACTAAGCAATACAATTTCTGCATTTGGGGAAAAAAGGCAAGTGGATTTTTATCTGCAAATGATCTATTACATGAGTCTCCTCACATCAAAACAAAAACGTGAGTGTGATATATCACTTCAAAAAAGCAAAAAGTTTTAATTTAAGTAAAACTTTTTTTGCCAGTAGCAGTTTCTCTAAACATTGTTTGCTTTCAAAGAAAATTAAAACAAGGCTTTGATTTAAAGAAAAATGGTACTGTATTAGTACAGCAGTAACAAACAGCACAGAGATTTTAGGAAGCCTTGGGTGGATGGGAACAGCCATTGTTGTACTGCCAGTAAGTCCTTGTCTTATTAGAACTCTACTGAGTGAGAACTGGTCCTAGACAGTGAGGAGTGTAAGGAAAGGTGCGTCCACAATGGGTTGATACTCTATTCCAGGGTACTCACTTTTCAAACTCTAAGTGTTCCAGCTTTCCATCTCTTAAAGGCCTTCAAGAATTATAATAAGTCTTACAATCTTATATTCCCAGTCCTGATGACATGACTTGTATTTATGGCCTTTCCTGGCACTGATAGCACCAGATAAGTCTTTGTAATTAGGTCTCTATGACAAGGTATTTCTCACACTTTCTCTCAACTGAGGGACGCAAGAGCGCTCCCAAGGACAGGCAAAGTTAACATTACTGCCCTTGTGCGGAAAGACACATTGCCTTGTCTGAAAGAGCGCTCTTAGCGTTGACGTGTTTCTGACAGCTTTATGCGAGCCGTCTGTGTAAACACGTCCTCGTTCCTTTATGGTGACTTATTGCAGGTCATAGCCCAGAAGCATGACCAAGCCCAGGCAAACGCTTTCATATAATAATTTTTAAACACCATATAAAAGTTACTTCTAAACTCAGTGTAGCCCTACCACCTGTGTGGACACTGTAAATGTAAGTCCTGGTCTGCACCTGAACAGGCTGTTGTTCGTTGGTGGACGGATCGGACTGTGGCAGTCGTTGTGGCCCTCAGGTATAAAGCCGTGGTGCTGGCGGAAGCTCTGCACACCACTGGCCACGATGGCCACCCCATCCCGCACTCTCTGCCGCAGGCTCCGCTTCCAGCTGTCTGTTGTGACGCTTATGAGCCCCACGGGGAAGCTGACCGGGGGCACGAGCTCAGGGTTCCCCACAGCCAGGCTCGGGACGATCCAAATGTAGCCCGGCCCCACCAGCCCAGCCTCGGTCGCCAAGGCGAAGAGGTAGTCCGCCTCATCGTGCGAGCAGTAGACCAGCAGCACCTGGGCATCGACCTGCTGCAGCATCCGCTGCGTGCGGATGTCATTGGCCCCCTCTGACATCTCGAAGCTCAGCACATCCTGCAGCTCCCACAGGAAGTAGCTGGTGTCCGTGAATGAGCGGATGTAGTCCACGAAGGTCTCATAACCGGGGTAGAGACTCGTGATCACCACAAAGCTGCCCCAGTCGTACTCCTCCATCACTTTGAACATCACGTTGATTTGCTGCTCTATAGAGGATCCCAGCTGCAGGAACGTTGAACCGTCGCCCTGCAGAAAGTGAATAGATGACATCAAAACACGATAACGCATGGCTAGTGACACTAAGTATGCCAGTTACAAACACTGCCCGTGACGAATGTTGCCATTAAGCATGAACGTCAGTTATAAGACTACTTTAGCAAATTACACGTCTAGGACCGTTGTCAGATCATCTCAAAGTGTAATACATTGACCTCCTCCACAGAAATGGACTGTTTTTATTACAATAACGTAATCCCTGTCATAACTATCCCCTTGTGATTGTAATGTGAATCTGATGTATCTTCAGTCACAGGTCTGCCTGGAATCTATGTTGACCAGAAACTATGATATCAGATATTCCAAGACAGAAATACGTTGTCAAATTTTTGCAAATGGAAAAAAAAGGCAAATGATTTTAATTTTGTATATTAAATATAAGGTCAGTGAACTGAACATGAATTTCTTTAGTTTTGCCTTTAATTTCAACTAAAGTAAATTTATGCAATTTGCCTGTACTACAAGACCTAAAAATCAGATAATAAGAACTGAAAAATTGCAATTAAATTATTCTGAGTTAGTTAGTATTTTGAAAGGTTTACTATTACTATCATACACAACCATAAATTATTGAATGCTTTTTTTTCAAAATTGAAATGATTCCACCTCATTCTGTGGTCAAAACAATGACTGAGCATGTTTAAATTAGCATAACATGCTTAATTTCTTTCTTAAGGATACAGTAATATTAAAATAACACGATCTGTATGATTTCATTAATCAGACTGCTTTTTTTCCCCTCTTTGTCCCTCAAAAAAATATTATTTAACAACATCTGTGTTTTGTTTTTTTAGGAATGGGGGGAGTTCTTAGTTCTTCTCTTAGTTTATCTCCGTACACAATCTGGTAGCTTCGTGAGATGCTCTAGAAGTTACTGTCTCCCCCTAACTGGAAGGAGGCCTTCAGACAGGCTCAACTGTGCAGCGGACATTGGGTATCATTTTAGAACATCGAGCTGCTTGTGACGTTTTTATCCACATACATTGTGGATATGGCAGAATGAGTCAGTAACCACTTAATGCAATGGTCACTGAACTTGGTCAAGCAGCTCATGAAACACTGAATGCTTTTTCAGTGTTTCTTTTGTGTCATTAACTGACGAGGATTCAGGTGCACACTGTGTTTACTTAGTGTTTCCCTCAGTGGAGAACACCTCCTTTGGAAAGACCTTACACAAGTCTGCTGTGGAGAAAATCATTTTTAAACAAGGTGGTACATTTCACATTCAGCACAAAAATCCAGACTCAGCTCACAGCCACAGACAGTGGCTTAATCAAATCATGTATTCTTAAATAATCCTGTTGAAAAGAAATATCTGGAAATATTATATATATATATATATATATATATATATATATATATATCCACTTTCCATACTGTTTAAAATTACTTCAATTTTTCTTGTAGTACTAACATTTTTTATAATTTCAATTTGCTATTTCAATGAAACAGTACAATGTTTTCCATATCTCACTAAACTTTGAATGAAAAAAGAAAAGAAAGAACTATATTTAAGTTGGAAGTAGACTATTGGGGTGGGGGCCTACAGAGGCATTAAACTCATCCAGTAATATAGGATTAAAAAGTGTCCTGTTAACTGTAAACTCTGTTTAAGGGATAGACATTTGGCTGGAGTCCACAGTGACAAACGACGGTGCACTTGGTCCAGTCTGTTTTATTGCTCTTTGCGCACACCTGTAATAGACTGCATGTCCCATGGATCACCGACTGTTTCTTCATCTCTCCTTGCTGTAATACCACTGAATAGTTACCACTTGGGTGAAAAATAAATGTGTCAGATCCCCCCCCCCCCAATCATTTGTGCTTTTCAGGAAAAGCTGCACTTTTAGAAGGAAAATTGTACCTTTCCTGAAGGTGTTTTCACTTGTGGTTTCTATTTTCCTGGCTAAACTTATCCATTTATATTTAGGAACGTCATGAGAGGTGTCAGGAAAAAAATTCAACGGGCAATGGGTGGGGGGTCCTTAAACATTAAACTAGGAGGCTGTCTGACCTGAACAAAACCCTGATGATCTACGTTAATCTACTGAATAAGAACAGTATGTTCACTTGTTTGTTTATTGAGAGCTGCTACTTGTTTGGTCTGTTAATTTTGTACACGTTCCTCTTGCTGTGCATTTCACTTCTAAAATAATTTTTTTCTGTCACCGTTCCATATTGCTGAACACATTTAAGGCCGTTTTAGACCAGACGTTTTATCAATTATGTCGGCCAGAATTTTTTTTAATTTTTCACGTATTTAGAGGGAAATAACGTAATCTGTAATTGTCACAAAATTTTAATATGAAGACACTGCATATTCTGTAATGATCACTGGTCAGGATGCCAGATCAATATTAACTGCAGCTAATCTGCTTATCCGGTTCAGGGGATGCAGAGAACCTGGACCAGTGAGACTAAATGTGATGTAAGGGTGTACCTTCTTTGGGACATCAACCCATCACAGGTCACATATACCAACCTTATACCTTTATAGTCACTAGCTCACGTAAATGGTGTGTCTTTGAGAGGAAACAGATGAAGGCCAACACAGGCAGCGGGAGTGCGTGCAAACTTTACACACAAAGTCCGAGCCAGAACCTGCAGCCTGGAGGCATGAGCCAAAAAATGGAAACGCTGTGTCTCCCTTAGATAGACATTTCTCCACACAATTAAACCAACAATCAGCATCCCTGACTAATAATTTAGGGGTTCATTAGGTGAAAGGTAGTTCAAAACAAGACAGAAGAAGGCCACGGCACTGTATACGCCTGGGCACTAGGGCTGTGTGGCTCTGTGTCGTACTAGAAAGCTGAAGCACACAGGTTTGTGGATCCAAGTGCTTTGAGGTGTGATAACAGGCATCTGAGAAGCACTGGCAGGCAGGAAGATCCATGAAACAGGGCGACAGTGCACACGCTCTTTGATTTCTGAAAACAGAGAAACCACTGTGTGATCTCACCCACGGAGGCTTTTAATGCTGGGATAGTGCACACAGGCGTTTGAGCACACTGCCTGAGCTCTGGCTGTGAGAGCACGGTGTGGATGATGTATCCACCCCCCCCCCAATGTGAAGCTGTCACAGGCACACCTATGGGAGCTCTCCAAGTGGATGCATTGTCAGGTTTATTATTTGTCTACATTAAAATAGAGAGAGACACTGGGTAAGGCCATCACATACATTAGTTATCAGCTGTTAGTTGTAGCGTAAATAACCTTTATCTTTACTTATATAATCTCTTGTCCTCACTAAGCACAGGGTGTTTTTTTATCTAATGATCTTTAATATGAAAAGGCACTGTGGTATTTAATGGCAAATGTTTAATGCTGCCTTAAACGAAGTCTGGTGTAGATGGGTGGTTTGTAATGATCAGACAATGAAACCCACTCGCTGATTACCCCCCATCATCCTCTCACCAACAGCCCAGCTAAGGGCACTGAGAGCTCCTTTCGCTCATGTCTTTATTTCACTGTAATTAATTTAATCCTGTGGTCCTTCATCATTTTGCATGGGCTTGGAAAGCACTTGAAAAGATCCAAAGATCATCAGCTGGGAAGGCAGCTGTGCTCTCCTTTTAGTTTAGCATCAAAAGGTATTCATTATATCTGCTCAAAGCGAGCGTCATCAGATCCTTTAATCTCTAAACATATTATGTTTTTTTTTTTTACCTGCCTGTTTGTGTCATGTGATCGTGACTCTGGTTTAATTTTAGCTGTATCAAGACAGGAGGCGGAGCCAAATGTGCGAGATGAATGAAGTCCTACCTCTGCCTGGTTGTGGACCCTCATTCTAAAACCTTACTAGATTGTTCCCTCGGGTTGCTTGCTGTGCATTGTGGGAGCTGAGCCACGCCAGTTCCCTCCTATGTGTCGCTCGCTGCTGTCTGCCTCGCACCGCTTGATGCATTGGCGTGACCTCCTGCCAATTACTTGATAAAGGTGTAGCGCAGAGCAAGAAGGATGTGCTAATGAAAAAAAATGCCCATTCCACTTGTTTAATGGTCAAAACCTGCCACAAAGCACTAAAGCCGTGCAAAGCGGGGAATTTTCCACTAGACATGTGCGCTTTGCGGCAGATGCAACAGGGCCAGGCGTCTGTGAGGCAGTGTTTCTTTGCTTTTCACAGTCTTCCCCTACAAAACAGCAATAGCTGTGTCTCTGCCAGCAATTGTCTTTGTCTTTCAATAATAAGGCCTTCCTGTCACCCACATAATGCTGTATGTTGTTAGTGCTGTAATGTGTTAGTCATGTAGCATTACTGTCTAGCAAACATTAGCTTGTGCATCATGGACATCTAGACTTTTCTTGAACAATAAAACTACTACTACCTACTTCTACACCTGGAGCACAGAAGGACTTTATAGTGCTGCTTACATTCATGGTCTCCATTATATACTTTCTATTCTGTAATGTTAGCATGCCCAGGAGGGGCTGGGCAGCCAGTCAACCTTGGGACCCCAGAGGTTTTCTTTCTCCACACTGTGGAATTTTTGGTTCCTCTTTAAAGCCTATAGCACTGCTGTTGCTTTTTTTAGTTTATGATAAAAATGCTATTATGAGTTTTGCTGTAGCTGTTGGTTAGTCCACTGGGCATGTCCACAGCACAGTTAAAGGGGAGAAGGCCCTGTGGGTCCCAGTGAAACGCATTGAGTAATGGGTGTGAAAGTGAATTAGGGCAGCTCCTCATAGGCCAGCCAGAGCTCCCAGCAGTTTGACTCTGTAATCTAAATCCATTGGCCCGATGCACCCTCGAGGTGTGATTTTACAAAGCGTGTTTGTTAACCCCTATAATTATTGATTTCTGTGCTGTCTACTCAAGAAACATCGCTCTGTAACTGACAGCTGACAGTAAATGAACTTCGATTTTCATAAGAAAGGAATACGAGCGTGTACAGAGCGTGCTTTAAATCTGTAAATCTCAGCCTTGGATCATCTGCTGGAGATATTACAAAACTTGTCATTCTGTCTGAGCTTGATTCACCAATTACCTTACAAATCCTACAGTAAGCCTTATTCCTTGTCTCCAAGCAGATGCATTAAGACAATCTTTATTTTATTCATTCATATTAATGGATAATATCTTGGTAAACTTTAATTGGTGGAGATTTGGGATTACTCTTTGTAAAATTTTTGTCTCCATGAAGACAATGACAATGATATATATTACCTTTGAGAGAATAAAAAAATCTGATCAAAGGATCTATAAAACAATGTAGCGAATCAGTGCTTAATCTTAATTGAATGCAGTTAACTACCTACCTACGGGAATAGTAAACCACATGGAATTTTATTCAACACCAGAAATGTACATGAGACAAATAATTTTGTTCCTAACCTCTTTTCTTATTTGCCAACTATAATTAATATAGAAATAAAATATTTTTCCATTTTAACAAAGCAGGGAGCTGACTTTGGACCCTCATGTACTTCATCTGAAAAATCTACTCATTGAAAAACCTCTGTTAACATGCCTAATGCTTTCTTTTCCTGCTGAAGGCACCTGTCACAAGCTATCCTGGCGTGCCTCTCAAACATGAGAAAGGTGAGAAAGTTCTGGAACATGGCTTTTTTTTAGAGCCATATTTTGCTCCAGTATGTACACACACATATATATATATATATATATATATATATATATATATTTTACACACACACACACACACACACACACACACACACACACAGTATATATAAATGTGTTGAAGGGATCGCTATTTTCCAGCTCTTCTCAGCGAGATGTGTGTCAGGACCTGTGGATGGAGAGTGCAGTAACCTTAATCAGGCCCGACCGTGAGATGGGCTGTCACCTATTTCTGAGGCAGGACGGTGCCACTGTCTAATAAAAGCCTCAAGCCCCCTGCCACCCGGTGCATACATCTGACAAGTTTGGTTGCGCCACAATGATGAGAGCGTGCTTTTCCACTGCTCCTGACGCAGCTGCGCTCCTGCACATGTGCCCATGCTAATGTAAAGCATTAGCGTGCTTTGGGCTCAACAACATTATGCATAGCTGACGAAGTCACTGATTCAACGAGGATAGAAATGTTGCTCAGGATCCCGGTACTGGACACGGATGATGTTTCTGCATGAACCTGAATATGCTTTTCTAGGCTTGCTTTATCACCTGGGTCTCATTGTAGAAGCATCACTGCGTTTACATAACAGAATAAGCATGCCATACTGGAAGAACAATCCCAGACCAGCAGCTGAGAACAACGTGGTTATTCTTTTTAAATCTACTGTTATTCATAACCTGCCCACCATACACTAGAATCTATTTAATTGATATTCACTGATATATATTGATACCAGAACAGCTGGTAGGTTTATTTGAATACTAAAACACATCATCATTGTAAACAGGTGGATCTCTAATTGCAGGCTTCCCTGTCACTTAATGTTTTTGTGTGTGTGTGTATGTGTGTGTGTGTGTGTGTGTGTGTGTGTGTGTCACAACACTTCTTGGTTTTTCATACCACTTTTCCATGTAAAGTCCCACTTTTTTCACATCATCACCTGATCAAGAACATAGTGATATTTTGAAATGTTGTCACCAAATGTCACCAAACATGATGGAGATACGTCTGAGTTCTATGAATGCGTTTACTTCTATCGTGGTTTCGTTTAAAAAAACTGTAGACAGGAAAGGTGTAAGATGAAACAAAGTTCTATTCTCCACCCTTGTCATTTTAAATCAAAGGCTGATCAGGATCTATCCAGGCCTTTTACTTCAGAAGTTTCAAAGGCAGCAGCAAGATGCTGAAGACATGACAGTGCTTCAGCTGAAAAACGCCAAAAGTATTTTTCACGTAATGACTTATTCTGTAGCATTATCTTTCTTTTATATCATATTTTTTGTAATTTGCCATGCCGTATTGTAAATGTTGATGCTGCATAATCTTTAACGTTTTAACATCTTATTTTGATCATTGTGGAAAATCGGGTGATACTGGTTGGGAAGGGTGAGAACACATAAACTTCCTCTCCCCATTGAAAACACTGTAACTTTCCTTTTGATTTGTCTTTCCTTTTTTTAATTGATGCTGTGATTTTTATGAAGTCACAGTTTATGAGGGAAGCCTGAACACTGACACAGACACATGGTCCCATTTTGGCCGTTGAGTCTTCTGTGTAAGGTAGTGAGGTAGCACTGTTGCCAATCTGGAAATCTCAGGTTCTTGTTTTGTAAAGGCAGGTTCTGTTTCAAGAATGTTTTACCCAAGGCACAAGGTTTTGTCTAAGTATGGACAAAGAAGAAGATTATGTGATGGAAACAGAAGGTGGAGACTGCTCAGATCGCAATGCGCTGCATTTATTAAACACTTCTGTTCTCAATATGCCTTATGTTAATGTTGAGGATCATCAGCACACTTCCGCATTTTTCCATTTACACATATTACAATGTTTTGTTTATTAATGGAATGCAATCCACACCAATTTCACTGAGTGACAGGCAGGGCAATTATCATTAGCAGTCCCGATTAAAGCTTTGATCACATATTAAACATGGCTTGTTTTTCTAGTCTCCAATATAATAATATGTAAACGTTTTCTTATCATTTTCTGTTGGTCAGAAGCATTTACATGTGTACCTCAGTGTCTCTGTCTTGAATTATGTACATCACTATTTTGTGCTAATGCCCCATGTCCTTCAGCGTAGACCCACAACCAATCACTAGCGTGGCTGGTCTGTGTCGGGTCACGCCCACTCCTGAGAGATCTTTTCAACAGCAAATTACATTTTACAAATCTACCTAAAGCAGATTTTACAAATCTACCTACGGGTATAAATAAAGTAACCTGAACCTGAACCTGAAAGCAGCTATCGAAGTAATGCAGTGATAGGTCTCTGTGTTGTTCATGCTTCTCTGTGCTCTATGAGAACGGTTATAGGATACAGTAAAATCACAGTGCAGGTGCATATTTATAGTCCCGATGAGATATTGGGTTTAATTATATTGGCATTTTAATGTTGTTTAAATGTTTAGTGTTACGTCTATTAAACTATCTCCCTTCACTTTTAGAATATTTTACTGTTTACTGTCAGTTCCAGCTATGCAAACTAGTGTCATTGTTTTTCATTTACTTGTAAAATAATAAGTATATACAGTAAATGTATCTTAAATCAACAGGTCTACATATCCCAGTATCTTTGATAATTATAAATATACTGTATCTCTTTTCAAATGGTTTTCAACCAGTATTTCGATTTACATTAGAGCATTAAAATTCTTTCCACTGTTTTTTTGCATGGATGTACTCCATACCCCCCAGATTCCTCCCTAACCCTAAAGCCAGGATGGCAGCGTGTGTGGGTCTGTGCCCAGTGATGATTTGGTGCCCTACCCACAAAGTACCCAGTGTATATGGTTCTATCCAGTGTTCCAGATGGGTGACTAGAAGATGAATGATTGGAATATATTTACATTAATATTATATGTGTGGTACTTAATTATCAAGTTTAAAACTGTTGTTGTAGCGCTAATGAGCTAAATTTAGACCTGATCATGGAGCAAGCGTTGCACATTATACATAGGTGTTTAATTTTTTTTATATTACAGTAAACCCCAATTTACTACATTAAGTATTTCTGGGAAATCCAGTGTAAATCTAAAAAACAAAAAAAAGATCCTTGATACATAAAGATCTCAGACATTAGATTCCTTACTTTTAAATAGTAGAATAACATTGACAGTCCATCTGAAAACCCCAAATTCTCCTAATTATCAATTAAGTACTGTAAAATAATGATATAATAATCAACTTGTGATTTTAACATGAGATGTAATACTTTAAACACAAATGGCCGAATTATCAAATATTATAATTACAATTATGATGGTTTCTCTATAGTTTGCAAGAAAGCATTGCACACATTCTGTTGTGTTTCCTTATATCCTGTACACAGCAACAAACATCTAAAAATTCAGACAGCACTGGATCTTTGTGTGTACTGTTACAAATGTTAAAGCAATAACTTTAAACTATTTAAGTTCAACAAACAAATTTACTATACTCATGGATAGAAGAGAAGAACAGATTTTGAGTTTTGTGAGGGTGGAACTTTGTTATTATAATAGACAGAGAGAATTGGCAAGTTTTAAATCCAGGTTGTAACCACCAGTGCAGAACAGCAGACAAGAGGATTAGCCCACTGAGCTAAAGACTGGAGTCCCCCACTCAGGAGACTGATCACACTTGTGTGTCTGCCACAGCAGTGACATCACCATCCTCACACACTCTACATTGCTACATTGTTTTTGACATTTGTATGTCCTACAGAGCAAACACAAGGCAGTTAATCAACTGGCATTCCTTCACTGCTTTTGTTATGGCGATTGTTTAGTTCAGACAGCAAATGGAAAAGCAAAACCGTGTAGTGGAAACATTGGATTAAAAAGTTACATGTCAGGGGACGTCTGTGCATTATTTGGTTAAAAAAATAATGTAGGGAAAGGTCATAAATCAAAATAAAAGCTCATTAATTATTATAACAAAAAATGTTCACAAAAAGCCATGAATCGGGGGACTGATGGATAGCAAAACTTAGACTGTGGATGCACATGGTGTTACTAAATTGGTACATAATTCTGTTTACGTTAGAAAAGCTCTTATTGCACACATCTTGGCTTTCATGTGTTTCTCTCGCTTCCCAACATCTGACCAAACATAAAACTCAGTCCCAGGCTTCCTGTTTCTGGAGCACCATAAAAACCTTAAAACACACAGAAGGAGGGCTGGCAAGGGAGGCCGCGGCTAGCATGACCCGCGTGCTCTGTTTCTGCACGAAAAAGGGCAGTGAAATGCGTGTGAGGGAGAGAACCGTCTCTCCACCATATGTGTGCTTACGGAGCCAGATAAAGGTGACACGTCACAATCCCGTGCCGCTCAAAGGAGCTGGCTAAGAGCTGAGAGCGACAGCACACTCACCAAGAACATTCTCATTTGCTTAAGATGGAAGGATTTAACAAATCCGTCAGATCAGCGCTTAACCTTGTACCTTCATTTCCAGTTGGACTCTGTAGCTGCCAAGGTGGTTCCTCTGTATGTATGGGAATTTTAAGTAAGAACCTAATTCATTGTGTCAGTGGAGGGAATGTTAGTACTGAGGAAGTGAGGCACTCACTTTTGTAGGGAAAAGCGGGGCTTTCTGATGTTTCTAGGCACCGATTGTATGTAGGACCACACAGTGCTTCAAGTGAAAAGACATAAGCGCCAGTTCTCATCATTGTGGCATGCAGGTGGGTATATGGGATGGTACCAGCATACCATTAAAAGGTCAGTGTTCAGGAAAACATAGACGTACTGGTACTGTGCACAGGTGAGTACCAGACAAACTCAAGCATAAATGGGGATCAGTAATTCTTCTTTGAAAACTGACTTCAATGTCACTTACAGGGAGACATGAGCTGTTGTAAAGCACAGGCAGCTATCGCATAAATAATGACACAGCTACAAAGCGACGTTAAGCGTAACCTCTGACATGACATTAACAGCGCAAGCCGCAGTCGTTTCTGGCTTTAATTATGACAAGAACACAATGGCGATGTTAAGCAATTTCTCCTTGTGTATTTACTGATAGCAATAAAAATTTAAGTTATTGTTCTCCTAAAGTCTTGCTTATCTTGCCTCTCAATGCGAAAACAGGTCTTGAATTTATATTAAGTACAGTATATATTAAACAGCATGCTAATTATAGTGGTCGTCTTATGTGATCTTAAGTGATCTTCTGTATGCTGAGATGTGGGCTACACCAGAAACCTCACAGCAGCTTTTCCTCACTGACATCACTCTGTCACGTATCTATCAGGACCAAAGCTACACAATCAGGACTAGAACTACACAGCCAAGACCAAAACTGTACAGCACATCTGCAGCTGCCTTGATCAACAAGGTCCAAGACCCTCATTAACAATCCTAATTTCTGTAGACATTACATACACCAACATAATGTGTTCATTAACAGAACTTGCTGCATTTATATTTGCACAATATGTATAGTCACTAACTCAGCCTGGCAGTTTTTTGCACACTGGTCTTTTTGACTTAAGTATTTAAAATAGGGTTTGTATTGTTTTCTTAAAATTGATCTATCCATCTATTTTGCAGTACTTCCTGCCCTTCTTACCATTTCTTGTTTAATATTCATTGTTTCTCTGTCCCTCTCCAAAGTTTTTGCACCACATTACCACAACAAATACCTTGTACTTGGCAATAAATCTGGTTCTGATTCTGAAATTTGATTCTGATTTACTAGCATCATTAACCAAAACGTTTTTCTTGGTTTTTTCTGTAAGTCAGAAAAATTACACGAGAAATTGCAGGAACAAGAATGAAGATCATATTGATAGATGATATTGCTTGTACTTTTAGTTTAATGTCTAATAACTAATAGGTGTTCCTCTGCAATCACAAATGATATTGAAAACGGTAGGGTTCAATACAGAAATAAACGCTAGTGCTATTAAGTTCAAACTTGAAGTCACACGAATCCTGCATGTGACAAGCTTCATTCATAAAACAGCATTAGCTAATGAGAGCAGCGTCTCAGTGTCTGACAGAAGCTCACTCCACTCAGCTGTATGCAGTGCATTGTGGGTATGCAGGCCACTGTGTTCCATATCTGGGGGGGAGGGGCACCTACTAACCTTGTGTGGCAGGACGACTGCCGAGCCCCCACTGATGCCCACGATGGGCACGGCCGTCTGTGTGGAGATGAAATCCAGGATCTGGGCCACGGCCTCAGAGCCGATGTTGTCCTCAAAGACCACGCCATGCACTCGGTTAGCTGCCAGCGTGTCGCAGATGCGTGTGAGCAGGGTGCGGGGGTTTGTGTCGTTCACCAACACTGTAATGGGGTTCACCTCTAGCGGCATGTCCAAAAAGTTGTCTCGGCTCAGCCGCCCCTTGATCTCTACCTGGTAGGTAGAGCCACTGAACACCACGGCCACATTGACGCTGGGCTGTCCAAAGGGTCGGCCTTGGCAGCAGGGGGCAGCGTTGAGCAGGAACAGCAGTAGAGGCCAAAGGGAGGCGCTCGTCCGTGCTAGGAGAAGGGCCATCTCAGCCACCTACACCCTGTAACACGCAAACAGCCAACAGGTCAAGTACACCAGTTTTTAATTACATGTTATTACGGTTTGAGTGATTTTACTTGCTGCCATTGAGTACTGTATCTTATAGGTTTACGACAACACTGTGCATCTTAAATTTGTGCATTTTTATTTAGTGTCTACTGTTTTGCTTTTTATTTGCTTATTAACAAAGTCATACTGTATCCAACTCATTAAGCTCATTGATCAAGTGAGTGTATTTATATTGTGTATTTATATTGTAGGTCTTTGTTTTTCTCTCATTCTATTATCATGATAGTCAAGCTGCTTTGGACAAAGTATCCACAAAGTAAATGTAAATAATTTTTCATTGAGGTAACACAAGAAGGCATTATGGCAGACTTAACGTGTGTTTAGAGTCAAAGCTCTGTCAGTGCCAGCAGTGCAGCTTAACTCGGTAAAAAAACTTGAAGTGGTCATATGCTCTTATACATATACACAGGAAGTAAATTAATGCTGTGCTGGCATGTGTATCACCAAATCGCACCATTGTTATGGCTACTGACACGTGTTCTGTGTGTTTTTATTTGCCAGTTTTTGTTTTCACTTGCTCAAAAAAGATTTTGTTCAACATGAGTGGGACAGTTTTGCCAGTAAACATGGATTTGTTAAAAGGAATAAGTGTTTTTATAATAATAGCAGTTACCAGTTAAATAAACTTCAACTGATATTTCTTTTCCACTGTTCAGTTGTTCCTCTGTGTGTGTGTGTGTGTGTGTGTGTGTGTGTGTGTGTGATGGCAAGAGAGCGAGAATGCATTATGATCCATTATAAGCCCTCCTAGGTGGCATGAATGTGATGGGCTCTTCGTTACGTATTCCGTGCAGAAACCTAAATGTGATTTTTCGTCCCAGCAGCACAGTACATTTCAATAAAAGATTCACACAATCATATTTACATTTATATTTCATACCCGCTAATGTATTTAAAGGTGACGCATTTAAAAATGTGTGTGTGCAGCACAAATTACATACTTGTTACAGCGGTGTGTGAAATATTAATTCTGTTGGCTGGATGTGTATTTATATGTATGTTTCTGAAATCCTCATAAAGCGGCAAAGTGACAAACACGCTTGGTAAATCTGTTTCAGAGGTGCGAAACCCGCCTCGCAGAGGCCTGTCTTCATGTGCCACAGGATAAACAAGCACAGAGAACAGGCCTGCAGACCCCCTTCTAATGTGTTGTTTTGCAGATAAAACTCTGCTCTTGTGAACACAGATGAACACTGTAGAACAGTTTTCTTATTTGTTATTAGTGTGGTTATTAGGTACAGAACCTAATGAAGAACACAACATATAGAATCCCATAGAAGGAGACAATTTATCACTATTTAACTATCTTACTGGCCAGTTTTTTTCTTATAAATCTTCTGTTAGCAGCATATGGTACTAAAGCTGTCACTGTACAGAAATCCACAGGGCACACTCATTTCACTAATGTGAAAACTGGTATAGGAAAACAGGTGTGTCAAGAAAGTCTGTATTGCTGTTTGTGACATTTTCTGGCTTTTTTTTTTTTCAATCTCACAGTATATGAATAACTAGACTGAGAAATCGAGAAATGTAAAATAAGAATTTTAGTTTGACTTCTATTGTCATTCTGTTTATTTCTTGTTGTAAGTATTTCTGACTGTCAATACCGATACCCTCCAGCTGTTACATATGTCAACATCTGACACAGTGTTTACAAGAGCCACGGTTATGCATGTGTTCACTTCTTAAAATATCATCACAGTTCCTTATTGTGTGCTCTGTGACTCCAGTCATTCTGACACCTTCTGACGCACTGTATACATCCAGGCCTAGTCTTCGCAGTTCACTGCATGGTGCTGAAAGTCAGGATAATTACCCATCGCACTCTCACGGCCTTTCCGTCCCCTCCTGCAAATGTACACTTGTGCATCTGACTGCACTCCATGATGACACACAATCCACTTTTTAAATTTGCATGGAAGACCGTTGCTCTTACCTCCCCAGTAGGTGTGTCAGAGCAGGTTTACAGCTCTTAGATCAGCGTGTGGGAACCCTGGAGGTGTTCAACAAGTTTTCATAAGTTCCAGATGAATGCTTCAGGAAGATGAACTGAGATCCTGGAATACGGCAGAATTCCTGTCTAGTTTAGATGTAATGACAGTAGGAGTCAGCGGACTGCTAACAGCAACGTTGCTTAGACCTTTCTGACAACTGCCCAGCATAACTGCATGCCTTCACGTGTTAAAAGAAAAAACTAAACACAAAAAACTAAAAGAATAGCCTATGTGTTTTATGTTGACAGGGTGTCAGCATCCCTGGTCCTTGTGCTTTTGTATATTAACAAGAATGCCATTAAGCAATGGGTGACAACCTGTGGCAGGACTGTGAGCAAATCTGAAATCTGGTGCCAGTCTGTACTCAGTGTTGGGCTCCCTGCAAGGTCATTAGCCTGTGCCAGTGTGCCCACCCCCTCTCCCTCCCTCCCCATAGCTGGCATCGGTGGCCTATGTTCTGCCTTTCCTCCATTCATGGTTCTCCTGTCAGTATGCACCTGCAGCCGGCTTCTGAAGACCAAACGGAGCGGCGTCGGACGTGTCACGGACTGGTAATTTATTCACCAGTGCTCTCGTTACATCTGACGCTGTCTGGACATGCTCAAAGAGCTCCGGCGCAGGAAGCTAACATCTCCAGTTCGGCCCGTCGGAAAATAAAAAGGGGAGGGAAAACGTACAGATGTAGTTCATGAGGGTTAGGACGGACTGCCTTTCAAGTGCAGCACTCGCCACTCTGAGCACGGAAGCACTGTTCAGATCAATAGGCAGCTGAGAACAGGCCTGTTTCAGTACTCTACTGACTCATGAAAGCCAGGTGAAGCCCTTGTCCCATCAGAAGAGGGCTTCATATTGTTTCATGGCACAGACAACACTGGGTTGTCCTAACAGACACAAAAACACTTAACAAAAGGTAGAATTTCAGAGGCTGCACCAGGTGCCCTTGGCAGGTTCTCAGTGACTCACTGGGTGATACATGGAGGGACAGTTAATAAATACTTTCTTTAGGTGTATTTTTACAGGCAGGCTAATTCCAGTTATTACTGCACTTGTCATTTTTCTAAATTAAACCCTTTGAAAACAAGTCTTAAATTTTGTGACGTCAGTCACGATCTCAGCCTTCAAGGAGCAGGGCCAAAACACATACACGTTTCCTTGACATTTGTTGTTGTCAGAACAACCACGAATTCTTGTGATTCTCCTTCTGACCTAGAACCTCTCATGGGCTTGTGTTGTATTGTCTGAGATTTTGAAATTTTTGCTATCTTCAGATGATATTTGCTGTATCTATGCAGTCCACACAGAATTGGAAGTGATTAAACAGTAAGCCTCCTGATGCTGCTACTGTTCCAGAACCTGTAAATATTTTTTAAACAGCACAAAACAGGATTGAGAACATTCACAGAGCGACTTAGCACACAGGTAATCTTCAAGCTGTGAGTATCTTTTAATTTTACCACCCTTCATATCTGCTCGATTCCCCGCTGCGTCTCTGGAGGTGACCCTATCCGTAATAATTAAGGGGAGTCTTGCTGCTGCTAGAGGTAACTGGGTATATGATTGGCTCTTTAAGTCTGGCTCAGTAGATGTCTGTCTGCAAGGTGGCAAATGGTTTGTGCAGTCTGTCTGTCTTAAACACTCTGACAGAGGACTAAGTACCCAGAAAAGATCTCCAAAAATCCAAATCTGGTGGAAACTTGCATTTAATCTGTACCTCTTCCACTGTGATATATGACTGAAAGGATGCCATGTCCATTATCAGTACGTACACCATGGGAATAGTTACATTCCCTGTTCAGCCAATCAGGATTCAGTATACGACACATTCATAAGAGATTAAATTATGCAGCCTGTTTGAGATACATAAATTAGTGCATTGATTTTACTCATAGCTCCATTAACTATTTTATCATTGTCCTTTCCTGACATTTTATATCCAAAAGCAACTTAGAATTTTGCCCACTGCAACAGATAAATATTTTACTGAAACAATTCAAGTTAAGCACCCCGCTCAAGGGTATAACTGCACATCCCCACAGGACCTGAACTGCCACATTCGCAGCCATAAAACAAAGTAAATGAACGCACTTGCAGAAAGTCGGCAGATGGCCAGGTGATTAATAATTATACACACTTTGATTTATGGCTCATTACTTATCTCTCATTCAGCTGTAAGCTTCATCCTGTGGTCAGGCTGTCATTTTACTTGTAAATTAATTTCTTTCAAACTACTATTTCTCATAAGAATTTCCTAGGTTCCTTTTTTAAAATTTACCCTTCCATCTATCTGCTTTCCATTAAAGTACGTCATATCTATAACACCTTTGTGATATTTCAAATTGTAATTACATTAAAAGAAGCCCCTCCCCCTAATGAATGAGTCTGTTAATCCGTAACATTAAAATTATATTTATTTAATTCTTTCTTTTTTAGTATATATTTTTTAATTTTTGAAGATAAGGTAAAATTGAGAATTACAAATCATTGTAGAACTTCTTACCATATGTTCTCATCAGAATAAAAGAAGAGAGTAGCTTAATGTACCAAACTATGTCATTGTTAAGACAGTGATCAGTAATATATAGACATCTGGAAAACTTCAAAGCACACGGTCTGCAGTTGAATTTAACATCTGTCTAATGTGTGCAGGTGCCTGCTAGAAAGTAAGGAACTGTATGTAATGCTATTCAATTCAATGCAGTTTATTTTTATATAGCTCCTTTTGCAACAAGTTGCCTAACAACGGTAAACAATCAACAAGCACATTCATTAAATTTTTGAGAGTCAGGAATGTCGCCGTGACATTTGATAATATTTTGTTTTATTGTGATGCCATTTTTGGTGTAAACAGACTATAATAACATCAGGGTGTATTTTCAGGAGAAACATTTATTATGTACATGTTCAGGTCTGGCCACTTCAAATGAACACCTATGATTAAAAAGAACGTACTCAGTTTACTTAGTCTGTACTAATTTAACTACTTTACCCTAATAGTGGTCGATTAATGCCAAAATTACACATCAGGAGGCTAATTTTATAACATGGTCTCATGAGGAAGTTATCAATAGTGCCAATTTGCAAGTGCCAAAAATCAATCTTTTACCATCTCTGTTATGCTTCAGCTGAGCATGCATGGTCTCCCTGTGATTTGGGGTAAATGTGTGTTTTGCTTAATTGAGACTAATTGTGTCATCCTTTAATTGAATCCATGTAGCTCTTGTGTTTATTCATCCATCCCTAGCCGCTTATCCAATTAGTTAACGCAGTGAACCGCAGTAGTAGCCCTGAGTCCAGTGTTCTAATATTGCGCTGACAGAAGTAGGTGGGCAGGGCGTCTTGCCCTGAAACATCCTAATGCTAAACTGAAGTCACTGCTGGACAGCGTGCCTTTGGGTGTTGTGAGGAAACTCAGAGCATCCAGGGGGACGTGAAACTGAAAATGTGCACGATTCCAGAAGCGATGAGCTGACTCTGGATCCTGACCTATGGGAGCGTGATGTTTTCAAAACCTGACGTATCAAAGCTGCTTCAGCCACTGAACTGGGCTCCACGTCACCAGCTTTGTTAACAAGTTGTCAGTTATGTCATTTCTTGACATTGAAAATAAAAAGTTGTGACAAAAACTGCCTGCCTGAGTTTTGTTTAATAGGTTTCCTGTTGATTTTGTAAGAACTATATTTGTACATAGCAACATGCTATAATATGCACAAAAGACCTAGTATTTCAGTACAGTTATGGTTTTTGATATGTAAGATGCACCAAATCCATGTAATACGTAGGCAGTTTTAAAAACAGCAGTAAATAAATAGCAGGAAACGCACTGATCACATCTAAAATACTTAACATCACCAAACTTGAACAAGACAGCATCGCCAAACCCCCACCATGGTGATAAAATTTTCCATTAATACTGAAATAACTTTCATGCATTTCATTATATGTCATTTTAGGAAGGCATTGGCTTTCTGTCTGCTGCCAATCCAAAGCCGATCACTGTCACTCATACATCAAGACCACGTGAAAAGTTCAAAGGTGAATCCTTTGTGTCACACCTTTTAAACTCGTGTACCTACCACATATTAAAGTTTTTCAGTTGTATATACAACTTGGCCTGACATTTCAGTGCAATTTCTAAGCCATAAACTCATAATGTCCCAGTTAACCACACCACTCAAACTCAGCATAAAACCTCTGAGAGAACATCACTATAAAAAAAGCGTAATTGACACATAACTTAAGTTGACAAATACAGCTGGTTTCTACAACCTGTGATTTCACGTGGGACTGAGATTTTCCTCTAGCACTAAAGCACCAAAACAAAATACAACCATTAATGCTGAAGATAAACTTGAACAAGATAGCACTGATGTAATATTGCCACAAGACTGAATAAATTGTACTTGAAGAATATTGGTTTTGAGAAATGAGTTGTACAAGTGAAGTTGTTATCAGCCATTGGCCAAATTTGCCCATTCTGATTAATGTATTAAATAGAACAAAAACATGTCATAATGTTCTTTCAAATCTGGATGCATAATCTCATATGTTACAAGGGCACCTCACTCTGGAAAACCTCGAAACATCTATAGTTCATCTGCTGTAATGACACCACAGCACCTGGCTTTAGCTGTTATCGGGACGCCTAAAAATATTTAAATAAGGTCAAAAATTAAACCTTACAAAAGTGATAATGTTTTTGATCTTCTCCAATTACAATATTTGATACTGAACTGATGGGAAGCCTTCATCAAAGGAAGGCATTTTCTGTGTAATTAAATTGACATTGCAATGCAGATGAAATGAGGGTGATAACACGGGCCATTGATCAATGCTTCTTCTGTTCATGATGTATCATTCTAAACCCCTTGTGCTTCTCTGTTCAAGAGTCATTCAGTGCCTCAAGTGAAACAAACTGAAGTTGCTGTGAAGGACACCTTGCAGTAAAAAAAAAAAAACACTCCTGTTGTGTGTTTTCTCTCATTATTTCAATTCTATTGGACGCATGAGTCTGTTCCTCAGTATCCACAGCAAATTTGAACGACACACCCTGCCTGTGATTCACATTATCACAAGCTCTTTGCAGATTGAGTGCCACAAATTTAACACAATAAAAGCATCGTACTGTAAATGACAAGGGCCAAGAGGCCACAGACACAGCCCATCCTGAAAACTCGCCCTGAACAGAGCGTCCTACACCAGAAAAGTGTGTCACTGAAACATTATGAATTCATAACAAAAATAAAAAATATATCAAACATCTGCTGGTTGGCTTTTATTATGTTCTCCTAAAGTCAAAGATAACTTATGTATCTGATCAAATTTAAATATGCATTACAGATATGTCTGAATTCTCTATGAACAATTAATTTGTCAAAGATGTGACTGTAGCTGCGTTTAGAGACAGTTAACTGTGCTCCAGGCTCTGTCATGAGCGACAGCAGGTGACGCCTGTGTGGCCTATTTGTATGTGTGTCAGGAAATATCGTTCCCATCTGCATGCACTGTCTCACCCTTCAGTCTGTCATGGGTATGATTGCATTATCCGCAGGTGTTAAGGTAATGAGCTCTGAACAGCGTCACAATTTTTTGCCAGCAGCTACATATACTACAAGAAATTTTGTGTGCTGGAATAAGGTTTGAACCTTACAAAAATGCAGAAGTAGCAGCAGTGCATTGATAAGCAGCTTTTAATCCCATATGTTTATGAGAGCCAGGCTTTCTTTGGTAGCTTCCAGAGCAGGTGCCATGCACCGCTTGACTTCTTGTTGGCACATTGATTGGGGACACATGGAAGCTTGTGATCAGCCACATGGGCAAACACTAGGATCACGGTAAGACCCTGTCTGGAACATTACTGATGTGGCTATGAAGCACTGCCCTTATTCAGGGTTTTGGTGTCGCATCTGCGAGGCCAGCAAGATGAGCCCCCCCCCCGAACAGCTAACAACAGAACCAACACTCTTCCGGGAAACAACAGCCATCAGTTCTGAAATGTTCCTGATACAAAGTGATTCTACCTTTTAGTGCATCATTTTAAATCAAAGCATACTTAAAACATAATCTAAGTCATTCATAGTCTGAATGTTAATGCAACATTTCTTAAAAAAAAACAAACATGCAGAGTGTAATTGTAAAATATTACATTAATCCTGAAATTACTGAAGTATGGGAAGTCTACTGTTGTTTCACTGTTTATTCTTATCCGGGGTGCGTGTGTGTGTGTGTGTGTGTGTGTGTGTGTGCGTGCGTGCACATTACCATCATACCACATGCATCTATACTTCTGCAAAAACAACAAATATAATTTTAAGATAACGAGCTGTTCAGTTCCAGAGCCAGGTAAAGAGTAACTCATTTAAAAATCATTCTGAATGTGCAACAAACACCAAGATTTTACACACCATTTTCAGACAGGAAAAATAAAATTGAATAACTTTGTCTGAAACAATAATGAACGACTTTAGTTTCTCTGAGCTAAATTATTGCATCTGCATATGTGGGTCTGTTGTAAACTAGAAAGTTATTCTGCAGAACGAATGCAAAATATCTTAAGTATGCATTCCAATACAACATATTTGATCTCAGTTTAAGACTTTAGAGTAAACTGACCAGTGAAATGTGACCTTAGTAAGCAGAACCGCACGTAATCGACATGTCCATGACAGTCCAGACAAATTCCTTTTGTTAAGGTGTTTTGTGCAATTACATTAACAACATCCCTTGGCCAGCACTGCATCACGCTTGCAGGAAAACCAAGCTGGGCCTCCCAGTCACTCCCATACTGTGTCTGGAACTCTATCCGATCTCTTCTGTTCTCATCCATCCCTATCCCCCTTACCCACACCCACCCACTCCCATAAAAGACTTGGTTGCTGATGAAGGCTAAAAATGAGGATGAGGATGTGTTTTCTGTATGTTAGTTGATGTTTGTGCTGTGTATCACCATGCTACGTTTCATATTGCTAGGTATCAGCATGATGGGTATTACCCTCGTCCGTGTTGTTTTTACCGCATGGTTATCATACCTCTCAGTCTCTAATTGAAAATTGACATTTGCAGCACTCCCCGGAGCCCTAATCTTCTTACAAACGCTGATATTTACACTGACACGGAAATGATTGTGTTGGTATTTCACCAAAAAAAAAAAATGACAAGAGTCCATTTCCATACTGAGGGTGTGTTGGTGCTCTGTCTAAACTCGGTGGCACACGATATGATAAAATGTACTAGTTGTGAAATATTAGGCATGGCATTTGGTCAGTCATTAGTCAGCTCGACTGTTAACGACACACATCTATTCCAATTGCCACTTCCCTTTTTGGTGTTTAGCTGTTCACTCTAGGTGTACCAGGGCCTGTAATAGCTTGGGGGTGGGCGGACAGTTGTTGGGTGACTGGGAGAAGGCGCTGTCTCTGTCTAGTTGTCAGTTTTCCAGCAGCGGTCTCCTCTGAATACAAATAAGAGCAGAACTTACTGAGGATCACAGCAAAGTAGTGCGTACTTGAGGATGAGAGGCAGGCTGTGACAGGTCACTCTCGGCTCGTGTCTGGAGGGGCCTCAGAGACGTTCGGCGTATAAAACACACAGCGCACTCGGGCACGCGCGTGTAAACGCGTGTCGGAACAAATGTACACCTGGGCAAAAGCACGCTCGGGCAGATGCGAACTCATGTAAACGCATGCTCACGCAAACATGCGCTTGGTCAAATGTATGTTTACGTTTAGGTTAATGCACTCCTCATTGAAGCAGACACAGGCGCTGGCACACTCGTCTGTTTCCCGCTTCTTCTTGCAAACAGCACAAATCGTTGAAAAAGATTAAGAGAATTTATGGCCCCGTCTGCTGTGCAGGAAATTTACTACTGCTTCTCCTGACCTTGGTTCATTTGCTCTGGTTACATCCCACACTCCTCCCGCAATGGGTTTCTGTACTGCTCTGTCAGTCTGCGAGTGAGTGCGAGGGCGCGCACGTATGGGTGTGTGTGTGCATGCTGGTTTGTAAATCATATTTCCTCAATAAATTTACATTTGTGTGTATCCATGTTGTTTGTGTGTCTATCTCTGCCGGTGTCTGTGTGGATAGGGTAGCATGACAGAATTCTCCACAAGTGTGTGTGTCTGGCTGTGTGTGTGCATGTCCTTTCTGCATGCTGGACTTTAGTTCTGTGTCACTGTATCTTTGAGTATGTTTGTGTGTGTGTGTGTGTGTGTGTGTGTGTGTGTGTGTGTGTGTGTGTGTGTGTGTGTGCGTGTGCCTGGCAATGTTTGTGTGTGTCTTGGTGCATGCCTGACTGTAGTTGTGTGTCTCTGTATCTGTGCATGTTGCAGTATAACTGTGTGTGTGTGTGTGTGTGTGTGTGTGTGTGTGTGTGCACGTGCTCACAAGCATATGTTCATACACATGTCCCATCGCAGTGGGTTTCTCACTGCACACACCCTCATCTCTCCCTCCTGGATGCGAATAAAAGCTCTTGTCCCAGACACACTGACTTCTCATCAAGCTGACCAGTCCAGAGTGGCAGTAAACACACTGGCTGGCTACCTTAACTCTGAGCCACAGCACTGGAGGTCATTCCACATCTTAATTAAAACACTTTCTGCTGTAAAAGCTCTGCCTCTTAGCTGAGGACACAATACACCGGTCCTGTTATGTTATTAGCATGGTGAGCCAAATCTATCTCTTTGCTGTCCTCATTGCCTGAGAAAAATTGGTTTGTATTTTCCTCTGACTGTTTGTCCTTTTCAGACCTCCTTTCTTCACAGTTATATGACTCATAAAAGCACCCTGTCCTGGTGATCACTTGCATCATTATGAACAACGTCCCCATCAAACGTGGAGGGGAAAAGTCCCAGAAATACATATTTAACCAATGTGAGTGCAATTTAAAATCGCCTGCTTGCTCCAGCTCTGCTAAGGGGAATTGTTCACTCTTCAGTTTGCAACACTGTATTTGATATCACACCACACTTGTGCTTTGCGTACAATTTTTTTTTTTTTTTAATCTGCTTTACACTCCCAATTCATTTTTACAGAAGGACAATGGAACAAAACACTCCTTTTCATCTTAGGACCCTTTGTCACACCAGCCTCCGCTTTTCCCCTCTAAGGGTGGGGGTCTGATGGTCAGCCCGGCCCTTTCATCTTTCATGTGTTCATCCTGAGAAGACCGAGGGGGAGGGGCGATGCACTGTGACAGCATGCCCTGCTTCAAGCTAACCCCAGCACTGGCCTCAGTAAAAATTTGGCAACTGCACTTGGGAATTACAGCAGCATCTGTTTAAAAATGTCTGTGTAATTGCCAGCTTTTCTTATTCCCCTGGTAACCCTCGCCCAGCGCACTGCTATTTCATGTGACCCACACTGCAGCTTTGACACCTCGTGCCATGCGGCCTCTGTGGCTTTCCATAAGAGGTAGAAAGACGCACATCAGTGCCACCATGCCCACACGGTCCAGTCTGGGCCTGATCCAAGGTGTGAAATAGCTAAGAACTAAGAAGGAAGGAGCTGGTTTATTTTCTGACTGAGGTCGGGTGGACATGGTATGCCCTGCTGTGTGATGGACCAGTTCAGGGAGGCTGGAGCCAGCTTACTGGGATCAATGCATCTGTTTCTGTGTTACACAAAGCCATGACACTGGTGAGCTGGGCTGTCTCACAGACACACACATGTACACACACACACACACACAGACATACGCAAACACAAAAGCACGTACATTCAGAAAACACACACACACATGCACACATACACGCAAACACAAAACTCTAGACATGCATACAAAAGCACACACACTTGCACTAACACACACAGGCAAACACAAAATCACACTTGCTCACAAGAACACACACACAAACACAGGCAAACACAAAGCATACACATTCACAAGGACACACACAAACACAAGTATACATGCAAACACATAAATGCACACACATACACAAACACAGGTAAACGCAAAAGCACACAGTCACAAACACAAAAACACATACACATATAAAAACACACAAAAGCACAAAAGCATACACGTTCACAAACACACACATACAGGCAAGCACACACACACACACACACACACACACACACAGGTGTACATATGAGCACATGGTATAGAGCAATTTCTTCTAACCCAAGCAGTCCACACAGTGTTGCCGTTTTCTCCACATGTATGTCTTCATGCTGCTTTTACATTTTATCTTCCTTTCATTTCACGACAGCTTAAACTGAACACCCACCCTAACAAAATCATAAGTCACGTCTCATTTTTGCTTAGATTTCTCTATATATTTCTCTCTATTTCTCTAGACATTTCCTAAGGCACTGACACTAAATTTACGACAGAAGTGTCCCTTTACAGGCACGGTTCTGGTCATAGCTTCAGTTTCTACCATGTCCATTATCTGTTGCCCTACAGCAAAATATAGGAAGCACACTTCTGTCAAATGCTGGATTAAGTTCACAGTCTGAATGCGATGAGAAATATTTTTAATTGCAGTTTCACTCCTGTGCCAGGAGCTGAACATGTCAGAGGAGGTCACAGTTAAAGGGTTGGTGTCACTGGAATGACTTTGTCACAGAGAGACCCAGGCACACGACACAAGAGCAGAGAAGACAAGTACAGTCCATGAAAGCATCGCCAACAAAATGCATCGCTTTCATCTCCACTGCTGCTCCACTTCCAGTCAACAAATGAGTGACCACCAAAATTTTGCCAAAACTCCACAGTAGTCCACGTCGTGAGACATGAAGTTTTGCTATATTTTAGGCTTTTTCTGAGTAGCACCACTTTTCTGGCCATAAAACCGAGCAACTTTCCCAAAGATGAATTTAAACTCCAAAAAGAAGCTTTGCCTGCATGTCACCAAGAGTGTGTCTTTTCTTTTTAGCATTCATCTTTAAACAAGTTAAAAATAGGCACCGGAGTAGAAATCTGGCTGTAAATACTTTATGATGCAAAACTTAATAATAATAGCTTACAAGAACTACAATTAAGTAAACAATGTTTTGTTCTGTATTGTTTTGGTTAATAATAAAAGTACTGACGTACAGTTATGTCTGGAAATTAATTTACCTGAATACCTTAAATCATGTGCACACTGATCCAGAAAACTTCTTTTTTATACAACGCTGCCTCTAATTAATGTTTTAATGTCTAAACCCCGAGCAGAAATTCCTCCTATTTATCTTGCATGTTTCCTTAACCCCACCAGCAACCCGCTGTCAGAAAGACATTTTTTTTCTTCCTGAAGATAAAAACCTCTTGGAGCCAAATTCACGCAGAGCAGCGCACCTGCTAGACAACTGTCGTCTGGATTTACGACACCAGGTACCAGTTCGGCGCCTCTGTTCCTAAACTCCTGAAATGCAGGTCTCACGATACGATACGAACATGAACGCGCAACACGCATTCAACAGGATGCCAGCAGAGTGACCTAAATGAATTAACAAAAGCCCGAATTCCCCCTGAAGCTGCAGAAACAAGAGGGCAGTTTTAGCACAGGCATCCGGGGCTGGGCTACACCTGTCTTGCTGCACAGAATGGGAGTGAATTTAAGAAAGTGAAGGGAATTCATCACCTTACCTGAGCCTGCAATCCACATCCAACCGTTGTTGCCGACGTCTCATGCTCCGCTTGCCGCTTCCACTGTGACTTTCTTTTTTTTTTGTAATATTTCCCCCCACCCCCCACCCCCCCCTTTCTCTTTCTCCCCTCTCAGCACTTGTTTGAGTCTATTTCAGTATGGACAGAGGACCCTGCTGTGACAGTGGCTTGCTTTCTAGCACTGTGGCAGAAGGTCGCATTATCTCTTGCGGGGCGCTGGGACGGGGAGCGCTGGCAAAAGAGCGCAGGAGCGATGGACAGGGGGGTAGACACGGACAGAGGAGAGGGAGGAGAGAGAGGAGCCACGAGCAGAGAACACGAGGGCGACGAAAACACAAGCCCAAGAAAGCTGCCCATAAATTTCCTGCGCTTGTCAAGCCTTGGGTGGCAGCTGGAGAATTAAAGTTGTAATGTCCTCGTGGGATAGGTGTGAACGCAGGTGGGGAGCTAAACTGGGCTGTGACAAGCAGCTGGCCAGTGTGTGTTAAGCAGAAGTGAGTGAGGGAGGGAGTATGCGTGTGCAGTGCGCGTGTGCCTGTGTGTATATGAGAGAGAGAGAGAGAGAGAGAGAGAGAGAGAGAGAGAGAGCGAGCAGGTGAATGTATGCTGAAATCTTTACAAGGTCTAGACCAGCCCTTCACCTCCAGTCAAGGGGCTAGCCAGTAGCCATCTTCTTGCACACATTACTGAGAGCAGAAGGTAAAAAAAAGCCAAAGGTCCACCAGCTAGTGTAACAAAAAGAAAAAAAGACCACAGCACAGCGTGTAGAAAATACAACAAAAGTAAAGATCTTCTGAAATGCAGTTGTCACCTTCCATCTTCTTACCACCCGCCAGACTTTGCTTTCTTCGTGGTGTCTGTTTCTTGTCACTTTCTTGCCTAATGTCCATGCTCCTTAGTCCGCTTATTTGAAATGTGGACCGTGGGTAGACGGAAGCATCTCTGTGTGATCCTGCAGGTCTGGTGGGTCCGTTTGGCGTGCCTCTTTAATAAGGTATGCTCCTCCAGATGCTGGAGCTGGGACTGGCAGAGCAGACGGACAGATGGCAGAGGAGGCAAAGAGCAGCAGGCCAGCCCACAAAGTTGCAGGGGGCCTTGTTGCAGGGCTTAGGATTGATTGCCTGATCTTCTGGTCATCACTGCTACTCACCTCAACTTTGTCTGCTTCACTACCATTGTATTTTCATAACTTGTAATCCTGGCTCCCACAGCCCCTATCACAGGAACAACTTGTGAGCCTTAATCATTATGTTGCATGGATTTATCCACCGCCCCCCTCCGTGTCTCTGTCTTTCTCCGTCTCTCTCGCCCTCTTTATCTCTCTCTGTCTCTCGCTCCCTCCTTCCACCCTTCTCTCTCCCTTCCTCTCTCTCTCCTTCTCTCCCCCTCTTTCTCCCCCTCTCTTTCTCTGTCTCTCTCCCTCTGTCTCCCTCTGTCTCTCTCTCCCTCCCTCTGTCTCTCTCCCTCTCTCTGTCTCCCTCTGTCTCTCTCTCTCCCTCCCTCTGTCTCTCTCCCTCTGTCTCTCTCCCTCTCTCTCTGTCTCTCTGTCTCCCTCTGTCTCTCTCCCTCTGTCTCTCTCTCCCTCCCTCTGTCTCTCTCTTTGTCTCTCTCTCTCTGTCTCTCCCCCTTTCTCCCCCTCTCTTTCCCTCCCTCCCCCCTCTCTCTCCCTCTCTCTGTCTCTCTCTTTCCCTCTCTCCCTCACTGTCTCTCCCTCGCTGTCTACCTCCTTCACTTTTTCACTCTGTCCCGTCTATTCATCCTGCCCTCTGTTATCAGTCTTCACCCCTTTATTCACAGTTAGGTGTCTCCTCTTCACTTGAGTACATTCCACACAACACAGCTCACTTGGCTTTTAAAGCAAAAAAAAAAAAAAAAACTAGCACATTTTCCCCTTTGCCTGCAGAAGAAAGTGCTCGTTCCCTCTGGTCCTGTCCTTCCAATTCTGGTTCACAGCATCTCTGTCCCTGACTGAGCTCCTACAACAGGTTCTCTCACATCAACAGGTCTGACTGAGTCCTCTGCCTGAATCAGCTCTCTCTCCCTGGCCAGGATCCCTTTCTCATTTTCTACGCTCCCCCCCCCCCAACCCGTTTCACTCTGTCACCCTTCTTCTTTTCCCACTGTCTACTTGTCAGCTAGTATACCCTTGGGCTCCAGAATATCCAAAAGCAGCTTTTTCTGTTTTTCTTCTTTTGAAAAATTAAGAAAATGGGTGTGCAATGCTAAAAATAAATTTCAAAAAGCAGAAATACATCAGAATTGCACAGGTTTCACATGTTGGAATTGTTTTGTGGTGAGTAATACAATAACACAACAGAGCTCTCAGTGGGTTCAGTCAAAAAACTGTTTTTTCACTGTTCCCCCTATGTGCCGGGACTCGTTTCAATACTAAATGCCGGGCACTAGGCCCGCGGATTAATCTAATGTCGTGACAAGTATTGGTCTAGTCAATTAGTATCTCCGCAGCTCACGCTTAACCATGTGGGACTAACCATATTTTCCTATTAAAAACATAATATTTGCTTTCAAACCTCCTGCCAGTTTACACACCGTGATGAATTCACTTTCAAGTGTCTGATATTACTGTAAATAGTCTAGCCCAGCATTTACAGAAAAATTAGTTGACTAGAAATGCAACTGTCAGAATACTATTCTCATATTTAGGAGTGTAAAAACCTTCTGCATCCTTTCTGTTTCTCTTTTTATCACTCCATCTGTTGTAGTTACTTAATATTCCCTTCACTCCATCTACGTGCACGTCTACATTTGGAAAATTTTTCTCATGAAGTTGCATTTTAATTATGACCTGTTCCTCTCCATGCGCTTCATAAAAACGTCTTACATAAATAGCCTGTGGTCTTGCTCCATGTAGCATTGTCTTCAAAGGGAAATCTTTAAGTGTGTGAGCAGTTCCGTTCCTCATTCATAGCGTCTCTATAAATACACCTACGATATTTTCAAAATAGAACAAGTGATGAAAGCGTCCTGCAGAGCACAGAGTGAAGTGTAGACAGGTGTTTGAAGACTAATATTTAGATCTGACTTGCCTGAAGTGATTAAGCAGCTTTGCAAACAGAGCCAGAGCAAGAGGGCCGTGCTGCATTGTAGTGATGAACGTTAAAATAACCGACTCAGGATGTAGCTACCATACTATACGACCGTGAGCTGGGGAGTGTTCACAGTATTCATAACTCAATTATCTAATTCCCTAATTTTCAGACTGTTTAAACATGGGGTAAATGCATACATTATCAGTTCTTATTTACTGTGGATTCTATTGAGGCTTGTTTTCACCTCACAGTCACTCAAGCTTCAGTGCAACATCAACAATGCCGGTCAATTTTGTTCATGTGATGCTGCCACAGTCACAATTTGGATGGTTTCATGTTATATAAATCCATAAATCATGTAGGGGCAGAATGCTGGGGTCCATAGTTTAGATATTTATTAACACAGAATCAATAAGCTTCTGTGTTTTTGTTTAATTAAACATAAATTAAATTGAGAAAGTATAAAGTTTTCATTTCTGAGTGCTATAAAAAATCAATTTTGACCCTATATATATAACTGTCAAATATATATACACATTTACTACACACACACACACACACACACACACACACACATATATATATATAAAGAGAGAGAGATTGAGAGAGAGAGAGAGAGAGAGACTGAGAGAGAGAGAGAGAGAGAGAGAGAGACTACATATAGTCTCAACTGGCCCCATAATGAGCTATCTACTATTTCTCTGTACGTCCCAGTAAGCATCGAGGGCAGACATCACATGACTGCGCTCATACACATTCCTGTCGGCCAGTTGCCATTTGTCATATGGCTAGACAGCCGGCATCACGGACGAAGAGCCGTGACTCTCTCAGGTGTAGGCAAATGGCCACTCACAGACACTCCACACACCCTTAATTTAAACAGATAGGCTCTGCTCAGTGTAACCCACCCCACCACAACAGTGGAATAACTGCAGTCAGTGTTTCTTTGTACCCGAATTTATAACCTCAGTGTGGCATCATTCATTCTACGTACTACTCTCCAAGTGTTACATCCCAGTAGAAATTAATTCAGCCTTAGTGAAGAAAAATTAAATTCAATTTGTTCTATAATTGGAATTATTCAGAAGAAATTAAATTAATGGGCTATTGTTATTTTATTACAGAGAAAACAAAATATCTGATATAGAAAATAAAGAAATATCCCAAATACATTACAGTCAAATACAGTCAGTCAGTCAGTCAGTCAGTTAGTCACCTTCTATACCGCTTCATCCCGTTAAAGGTCACGGGGAAGCCTGGAGACCATCCTAGAGCACATAGGGCGCAGGGCAGGGGACACCCAGGGCGAAGCACCTACCTACCACAGACGGTCAAATACAATACTAAAATAATCTGAAATTTCAACTGAAATATTAACTTTGGATATGGATTTTGATGTGAATATGATTTAATCAGATTTATTTTTATTATGATACATTCTGCTGAATGTTTATTCTCATTACGGTTATTCTATCAGGGACATTTCTGGCCTTTCGTCCCTGGGGGAGCTCAGTCCCCATTGAGAGTTTGGGAAGTGCAGCACATAACAAGATACACACATTTAAAACCATATTGAAAGCACATTTGTAGTTTTAATTTAAAAACACCAATTATAAGAAAATAATTAAAACAGTTTTCACCTAGTTTAAGTTGCTGTAACTGTAGTCGATATATAGACAGACCTCGATTTACCACAGGACTCAGTTCTGACGTTCAGGTCACATATCAAATTTGTCGTAAGTATGTATGAAGTATAAACTGCACAGGAACCATATACAGTAATATATATATATATATATATATATATATATATATATATATGGTAATGAAGTCACAAAATATGTCCTAACGTAACAGGGCTGATCTCAGCAGGGATTGAATTCACTCAGAGTTACCAGACAAGAGGATTAGCCTGCTGAGCTAAAGACCCAAGTCTTCTAATCAGACTCTTGTTCTGACAACCAGGTCTTTCTACCATACTAGTACCACTTGCTTCTGCTACATCATCCATCCATTCATCCATTATCCTAACCGCTTATTCCTGGTGAAATACATTACAGTCAAATACA
>JABJVR010007214.1:0-11738 GCA_025773905.1 Chitala chitala | reverse complement strand
AGTAACAAATGGGGCACTATGACTGCAAAATCTTGCAAATGGTTAAAATAACGAGTGGGGCAAACAACTGTCCGAAAAATGTATTTACAGCCAACCCGACATAATCAAGAAACGTGCTTCCCCCCCCCCCCGAGTTCTATGATTATTGGGTATGTGATTTTGTATTAGTAAATACTGGCTACAAACATGTAGTTTAAAAAAAACAGTTACTCTCTTATTCTGTAAAATGGTTTTTCTCTTTCTGTGATTTTCACACTTACAGATGTCCTAGAATTCAACAAAAATGGTAACATCTATTTTTACACAAGAAAAAAAAAACTAATATCTGAAGGCATCGTCTTCAGACGTTAAATTCTTCCTCTTGTATCTTCAACTAAATACAACCAAAAATGCACGAAAGCCCCCGTTTCAAATCGACGACACTTCGGTTACTTCAAATCCCAAATTGATTTCTGACACATGCGTGCTGAATTTTCCTTAGAAAACACAGGTCAAAGCAAGAATGGATTCATAGACAATCTGGCCCTAGATTAAGATGCCTACTCTGAACCTCACACACACACGATGTGTGCATATGGTGACATATCATGGCTGCATACACCAGACAATACCAGCTAAAAGACTGTTATTAATTAAAGTCTGTGTCTGCATTCTGAACTTCAGTCTTTGTTTGACATGCAATAGCTGTATCATGAGGAAAAAAGACACCCAAAAATTGTGTTGGAGATAATGGCAGCAGAATACAGATATCACAACCCCAACCGGAAAGCTGAACCCAATGTGAGCACATGAAAGCAAACTCCATCCTAACCTCAACACATCAAAGGGCCTAAGTACACCTTTAAATACAGATCAAGCCAGTTGTTAATGATAGACAGAAATTAAAAAGTACTTTAAAAAGTGAAAAAAAACCTCTGGTGGTCCAAGGTGGACTGGTTTCTCAAACCTCTTGGCCACCCTCATATACCATACGAATACAGTACAGGTAAAAGAGAAAACCGTTTGACTATAAATGTAAAGTATATAGTAAGCTGCGATTCACCTGTGACAGTGACACTTCTCCACGTAGATCGGTGTAGCCCTGTGGGTCTTCTTAAACCAAGGTCTGTCACCATGTTGTTAAACTAGGCTGTGCACCTTTTAAAAAGAAATTAAAGAGGTATATACAAATTAAACGTTCCCTACATAACTGCTACGATAAAACATTGGTATAGTCACTGACCTGTTTTCAGTCTTGACTGTCAGCGCAGTGTGTATAACGTCTTAAAAGGTAAAAAAAATAAGGTAATATTTTCACCGTAATCCTCTTTTTGATTTTTTTGTTAGTCTTGCTTTTCCTACCACCGTAAATACGTTGACACCGGAATACTCCGGACAAAGTAAAACAAGAAAAAAATCACGTTTAATGTTAAAACAAAAAGCTAAGTGAAACTTAAAACCAATCACGATTTTCAAACCCATCTTTAATTCGGTAATTTATTGTAATTTACTGTATTGAAAAATTAAGCAGAGTTGATCGAAACGTGTTTCGACTCACTCCACACGGAGGTAAAACACATCACGGTACTTTCAAACACAAACTAATATGGGCTTAGGTTTTAAAAGCACCAAACGTAATTTACCTGTTTATTTTAAAACATGGGACATCAGAGGGCAGTGGTGTATTAGGGTGGGGCTGGTAGAGCGTGTGGTGTGATCTGATCGCAACCAAAAGGGGACACCACATGAAACTAAACCATCAAAGAATGCACAGAAGACACTATAACAGAGTTTTATCGAAATGAAAGTGTTATTAGGATTCTCGTTTGCTAGACCACACATGATCATACAGTAAAGCTTTCAGCAAAACGTTAATGCAGTGCTTAAGCGTACTTTGACAGGTATCTTCTTTTATGTCAAATACCAGATTTTCCAGTCATTCGCCCAGCCATCGAAGGAGAAAGTACTAATAACTATCTATTCTGTTGTATGGCAAAATGTGTATGGTGATGGATTTTCAGTAAAATACACCACAATGTCTTCGAGTTAAATGGTAGTCAGTCTCATGCCATTTCTCATCAGGGATGTAAACAAATAATCTGGTCCAGCAATCAAATTACAAGAGCCAAGAATGGCCACTTTAGCACCGTAGGGGTCAAATTCAGTAAAATGTGTGTTTTGTATAAACTATACAAAATATATACTGTAATCTGTTTAGTAAAATCACCACCAGGCACCGTTAGATTTTCCTTACAGTTAACCGTATGGCTAGCTGTGTAAACTGTTTCGCTCGACCTCCAATATGTGGCAGACACCCCCACACAGATCATGTGACTGAAAACTCACATGCTCAGTACACACCACCAAGATACCACAACAACATAGGTCTTCATCTAGTACAGTGTTTCCCTTATTATGGGTTGGAACCCATTCTGGGTCTTGAACTTGCTTGCAATGGGACTCCAAAGTAATTAATAAATGGCATAGAAAATAAAAGTGTTTACACCATTGGGTCCAAAAACGGGTGCTAAGATTTTCATTTAGGTCTTAGGACTAAAACGTTTAAGAACCTCTGACCAAGCAGACTTACAGGGGAAGAGTCTGGACTTCCATAATGCCCAGAAGCTGTTTAAAAACAGACCATCAGGTAATTTCTACGCTGAACAGCAATAATATTTGAACACTAATATTCGCCTATGAAAACATACATTTTCTATTGCTTTATATTATTAAAGGTTGCAGAGGAGTACCCATGCCGAACCTTTATTCATATCAGCATAAATCATTCAATAATAATATGGATGGAGAAAATATATACCATATATTTATATAGGTTCAGTTTTGTTAGCCCTTTCACACATGCTCACAAATATATGCACGTCAATTTAAAAAGCTAATATATGGCTTTGCAGCATCAACCACTTTACATTAGTTAAACCCACATTTAAACTTCACAACAAATTTGTGTTGGCAAAGGAATTAGTTTCATGTGATTTTTCACATGGTGCAAGATGGGTTTGAATTAGGCCCAAGAATACATTTTTTTTGTCTCCCATAATGTATTTTGTAAAAGCTGAGAAAAAGCAATCATTTCTTATAAGATTATTCATCTTTAAGATACATTAGCCCAATAACAGGAAATAACATTTTGCCGCTCAGTAATGCAATAAAGCCCCAAATGGTCCAATGTTCCAACACTTATGAACAATAAATTTCTTTCAGTGCAATAGAAAGGCGCAGGCATCATTAGATTTGTTATGCTACCTGAAAATAGATACGATTCATGCGCATAATACGCCTATCCCTTGTAAACAAGAGGGCTGAGGAAATATCAGACAGGTGGGCCTGTTTAAATCCCTGATGGTGGGGCATCAATCACTGCTTTAAGGACAACGTGAACGTCGGTGGGTTATCGAAACATGGGATCACACTTTTACTCCATATGTTCTGCTGGCAGTTGTTAACAAGTCCAGACCCTGTTCTGTAGTAAAACTCAGTTCCATGCTGTAAACCACGGAATTTTCGACAGAAATAAGAATGGATGTTTCCTTCCTTTGAAGGCAAGGTGAGAATACATGAATTTAAGCCAAATCCATCAGCAGGTGTTTCATGACCATACGTAAAAACAGCAGAACAGAACTGGCAAGGACACCAAATTGGGACTTTTTAATCTTGGGGGTTAAGCAGAAGTTGGAGTGATCCAACACTATTAGTTTGAGTAAAGGCGATTCTAGAGACTATGGAGGCCCTAGGCGAAATACTTCAAGGGGATTTCTGCACATTTCTTGTTGCAATATGTACTATGCAACTGTCTGCCCTCAAAGGCCCCCTCCCATCTTGAACCCCAGGCAATGTACTTGCCTTGCCTGTCCTATCACAGCGCCTCTGAGTTTGAGACCCATCCTAACACATTCCGTTCCCCGTCCATGCCTTCACCATGTCTTATCCTCTATGCAAGGAGTGAGATCATCCTCTCCAGTGCTGTCCTTGGGCTGTTATTCACTGTGATGAATGGCTCTCACAGTAATGCTTCTCACTGAATGAGCAGGGAGAGAACCCATCATATGCTCAGTCCACAAACATGTTAATTAAGAAATTAATAGGAAACTATGGGCTCTTCAGGTTCTGAGTACACATAAAAAAGAGTACAGTCAGTCCTGTTGTATTGTGTCCTGGTTATTTCTGTTGTGCACTTCTGCTAGTCCATTCAAGCCTTTGAAAAACCCACACAGACCTGTCTATGACGGAGATATTTCAGTACCTGAGCACATCATTGAAATAGTTTTTATTGATGACATTTTAATATTTTTTTTTTTTGCTGTCTTACCTTTATCAATTGAATTTTGCTTTCTTGAATGCCTGCCGTCCTAGAGCAAAACCTGAACCAGACAAGAGGTCCTCCGTGAATGAATTGCTATTTACAGTAATGATAAAAACTAATTACTGCACAATTTGCCTTCAGCGGACTGCTCAAAACATAATGGACACATTTTTTACCTTGACCACAAACGGTGAACTGGGGTGTGTGTGTGTGTGTGTGTGTGTGTGTGTGTGCGCGCGCGTGTGCGCGCGTGTGTGTGTTTGGGAACCTGAAGTCCAAGTTCTACATGGCTGAGTGGCGTAAACGGATCCGTACGACAGAGAACATTATTGAAAGACACTCATAGATAAACAAGATAAATGTTCTATTAGAAATAAAACCCTGTATGCTGTGATTCTTATCGTTTTTAATAACATATATAAATCATCATAATCCTAAACAATATTTGAAAATTAATTGTTGTTTTTGGTAACTTTTTGGTGGTATATGAACCTTTTAGGTTAACCCTGATAATCTCGCATGTACAATCTCCGGGGTGGGTTTCAAAATGAGGTTCTCCTGTTTGCTTCTGAATCACCATTAATGCATTAAAAAATTGCAGTCTGACAAATACGTACAGCTTTGACTGGAAGCCAAGCCAGAGACCATTGCTCTAACATCAACACCAAGGACTCAGAAATGTTGTCCCTTTAAACCAACAACGCACCCACAAGTGTCGTCATTTCGAACCAAAGCACTAGTCAGAAGTGCTGTTCCTTCAAACCGAAGACCTACCCAGAAGTGCTGTCCCTTCAAACCGAAGACCTACCCAGAAGTGCTGTCCCTTCAAACTGAAGACCTACCCAGAAGTGCTGTTCCTTCAAACTGAACACCTACCCAGAAGTGCTGTCCCTTCAAACTGAAGACCTACCCAGAAGTGCTGTCCCTTAAAACTGAAGACCTACCTAGAAGTGCTGTCCCTTCAAACCGAAGACCTACCTAGAAGTGCTGTCCCTTCAAACCGAAGACCTACCTAGAAGTGCTGTCCCTTCAAACTGAAGACCTACCTAGAAGTGCTGTCCCTTCAAACCGAAGACCTACCTAGAAGTGCTGTCCCTTCAAACTGAAATCTGCCAATTTGTTGCTGTTAAGTAGAAGTTCACCGGGATTGTCGTGTTAATATTTTCCTTGGGAACTTCATAGAATGATGCAAGGTTGTTAAATCTGAAAACATGCGTGCTGAGAGGTTGAACAGTAGAGGCCATTTTGGCATTTGTCCCTGTACGGGGCATGTGGGGGTGGAGTAGGGGGGTCTCCTACAGACAGACGTTGTTGAGCTATTCATTGTCTCTGAGCCTGCTTGGGAGAATGGCTGCCTCAAAGCTAATTAGCACAACTTATTTACATTCCTTAGGGAGCCTGTCTTGTGCAGATACAATGCGATTCTGCCTCTTCTCCGTCAAGGTCTTCTGGAGCTATTGTTTGGGTATTCAATTTTTTTTTCCCCAAAATAACATTCGTGTTAACAAACACAAAACTAACATATGTTCACCAAGAGTCTGGGTGATTCATTCAAGAAATCCACTGAAACTGCCATTTGAAGTATGCAATATAATGTATTAATGTATGATGTGCTTAAGAAAAAACCATCCCTAAACAATCTTATAGGAAAAGCAGACCCTTTTCATCTTAAGATAAAATTTAAACTTTACATAAAAATTAAAAGGATAAATCTGAGGCCAACACCTGACCCAACACATTCTAAACATATATCTGGTTTTGTAGATTACAAATAAGTTTGTTTCTTAATAATATGAGCTCAAAGACAATTAAAAATCTGTTGGTGGACTCCAGTGCAACAGTCATAAATAATTGTTTCGTGAGCTGTCATTTTGGATATGTGTTGAATATTTCCATTGCCATAGGTGATAATCAGACAATGTCAAAGATAGGTTTCACGTCAACATGCCTGCACAACTGGTTAAGGTGAACACTGGAGTGAAGAACATGATTTTTACTTATCTGTGAACATAATACTGTGATTGCCAGCATAAAAGAATAAGGAAGTTAGCAGCAATATCATGATTGGACAAGTCAGTCAGGCATCTGCAGATTATTGGGTACCAGTAGTGGGTGTGGTCTAAGTGCTCACATCAACCTTTGACCTCTCATCCTTGACTTGACAGCTCAGAGTGTAAAAGAGAAGGTAAAAGAAAATGTTGAAAGACAAAAGGTTATACAAACCAGGGCACACACATCAGTTACCCTGTGTCACCTAATTAACATCCCAAGTCATACATTGAAATGCAGCCATGAAAATCAGGACGAAGCAAGCGGCGCATTCAAAAATAGCGAAAAGAAATAAGTGAACGTGCAAAGTGAGACTCTAAAAATTTGAAAAATTTCAATAAGTTTTACTGTGTGACCTGAGAAAACTGAGCGTTCTGCTTTAAATTACACAAATGTCAAAGAGGTCTTTCGTTTGAACTGAGATCCATCTCATTTCGCCTGTAAAAACAGTGTCACCGATATGCATAAAGCTCACCTGAGCTCATTAGTATGGAAAAGACAACCCCATAATTATCACAGTTCCTCTTAAGGGCCGCACGATTTTCAGGATTGCGTGAACCTTCCCCAGATTGGGGTCAGGTTTTGCATTTTAAGGGAACGGCTGCCTTCGGTCCCCGTGCAGAACACTCCAGGGGTGGACCAAGGAGAATAAGTCAGCTTGGCTACATAGCTCAAATGCCAATCAATCTGGCGCCACGCGTGACGTCGGCGGCCCACGCGAGGAGAGCTCCGAGGGCGAGAGCGCCGGCGCTGGACATGAAAAGCGTGTAACGGCGCGGCGCTCGAAGGATTGTTCCAGAAACGTCCTCCCACTGCAACAGTGGAGAAAAAAAAAGAAAGAAAGAAAAAAAAAGAAACGAAAAAAACATGTCACACTTACAGCCCTCGAATTAAACCTAACACGGCAAAGCAAATGTGCCACGTGTTATATTTGAATCCTCGTTTCCATTTTGACAAATACCTCTGACAGTTGTGGTGTTCAAAGGAAGGAAATTTAAACATGAAGAACAAAGGAGTGGCTGACTTGAAAGGAACCCTTCAACTCAGTTCAGTCTCTCCTCTGCGATAAAAAAAGGCCTCTGTTACTGTTCTGTCTAATTGGCTTATTGTTTTTGAGGAGTTAGTGACAGGCAAGGTAGGAGGAAAGCTGCTTTCATCAGGGGTTACTCTAAAAAAGGACTAATTCAGACATCACCCGAAGCAGGCAGACTCTCTCCCAGAGTGGACCGTATCTCTGGAGGGTTCATTAAGTGACTACCATTCTTGTTTTTGGGGTCATCAACTAAACAGTATGCTAACCTTTCTCCTACAGTTGGCCAGCTGCTGCCGTTATGCCTGAAAGCCCCCAAAGAATTTTCTTTTGTTTTTTTTTTCTATTTGCATCACAAATAACATTGTCATGTGCACATGACTGATGTGAAATCTATGAAATTCAATACAACAATTCAATTAAACCATGCAGTCAGCAACAGCAATCATATTACTCAGTGTACTTCACAGCAATAGTAATTAATTTCTTTTTTTTTGCCATTTCTAATGCATTCATTCCTGTTGTTTTCTACCACAAAGATCCCTTTATTTGTTCTGTTTCCACAGGCATTGCTAAAAAATGAAAGAATAATAATATTCTTTCTCCTGCCTTTATAAAACAATTTGAAAATTTCCAGCATTTAAGTCAAATGCTCATTTCCCTTTCTTACTCTGTAATAAACACTTTGTACTAGTACAGAATTTGTTTGTAATTATCTGTAATCCTGAGGCAACTCGAGTACTCCTTTCAACTCTGAAGGGATTCTAAAGTTGTCTCATACTGAAACAAGCACCATGGTACCGTTGACTGACCTCCAGACAGTGAGAGCATGTGGTATACTGGTCATCATACATGTGGAAGGGAAACAGGCTCTCCAGCCCATAATGCCAGCAGCTTTGTTACCCACGGCAGCAGTGTTCAGTTTGGGAGTGTGTGCGTGGTCACATGACGGGCTAAAGGCCACACCGACAGCTGGTCCACACAATCGAACGTGAAACTGCTCCTCAGGAGACTTTAGCTATGTCCCTAATTAATGCATCATATTCAATGCAGATTTTTTTTTTTTAAACCAGCGGACTTATTAATCAATTATTAATGGATCTTGAAAGCCAGGACTATTTATTAGAGTGGGCCCTTGATGTCTTGGGGACTGGGATCCACATACAGACAGATAATTTTCTTGGTTGTTCACATCTTGAGGACGTTCAAGACGACCGCCCTAGACTGGTCCAACCCACATCGGCTAATTATAAGTTCCTCCCAATGTGGCTAGCCTGTTATAGAAGAACACCTGGCAATTTTTTTATCTGATTGCAACCAGGCCAACCAGTTAAAATGTACATAAAGGCCCCAGGAAATTCTACTAGACAAAAGTCTTCTTGTTCCATGTTAGAGACTCTTTATGTGAGCTAGATAATCAGTGCCGTCATTCTCAGTATCAGTTTTTGTCTGGTCTCAGGATGCTTCTGTTTTGAAAACGACTGCTGCACAGAGAGACAAGTATTGTCTGCTGTCAAACATGGGGCGGGGCCTACACCTGAAAGGTCACCACGAGGTCAAGGGTCCGCATGCTGCATGCTGACTGGCTCAATCCATCACCTGTCTTCTCAGAGTTCCGTGGCATGTGCTCTCTATGTTATCTTTTGACTTACTGCCACAAAGCCACCTGTGTCTACGGAACCTCGATGAACAAGGTACCAAAGGCCAAGACGTTTGAATAAGTGATTTTTTGTTTGGGTGACCTCCCGAACCACTGTGAGGTTAAAATTCAGCCATCCATGCCAGTAGGTGAAATAGTTTGTCCTAAATGATGTACTCGGATAAATCCAGGCACTGTCAGCATGACATCATCTTGTATGTGGTCCTCAAACTGGCCACTGTAACCAGCCAGAAACAGAACTTATGGATGGTGATATTACATCTGACAAGAGATGTTCTTGCATTTTTGACAAAATGTATGACGGCGTATAGAGAGAAACCTACAAAGTCTTTTTTTAAGGTCACGAACACGTGATGAAAAATGCCACATGAAGCTCCGATACTGTAGATCATTTCTTTGTGATGTAGACAGTCAGACTGAACTATAAATAAGATGTAGTGCTATGCGAAAACAATTGTGGGCTGATACAAAACGAAGCCTTTGTCGTGGAATATTTACATCTTCTAAACTATGTATGGGCAAACTTCAAAGGTGCACAGAAGATCCAAAGCAGTTCGGTGTTCGTGTGTTATGCGCACTTCATTTCTTAAATTCCCTTTAATTTATTTTTAATCCTTCATTTGTCCCGCTGTGGGCCTTGATTCGTAACAACCCTGCTTTGATTTGCATGTGTCCACCTGTTTGTAGCTTCATTCATACTTCCTGTGAAGTGTCATGCTGGGAAAAAGAAAAGTCATATGGATATTGTGTGCCATAAATAAACACATGCACACACAGTGAGCCCGCACAGCTGTTTTGAGACATTTTGTAGTTTCATTAAGGAAATATTTTAATTTACCGCGCATCCACTAAAATCAGGACGAAGCAAGCGGCGCATCTGTTGCGGTTTAACGTTAGTGATTCATCAGTGATTAGTGATTCTGTTTAGAAGTATACATCCTCATATGTGTTGTGCAATTTAAAAAGAAACAAGATTATAGTCGTTTTAGACCCTTCACAGCACTTGCTTTGATTCTAGAATTAACAACATTCTATCGTTGCATACTAAAGACTGACATTAGGTGTATGAGATCAATCCCCTGAGCCAAAGGGGTGATGAAAGTCCCAGACACCTTCTGATTGTGTCACGCACACCGGTGGCAAATTCAGCAAGGAGAGTCGCGGTGGACTGAAGGAGTGTCACCAGTGTGTACGGCAGTGTGGACGTTGAAATACTGACTTCATTGATGTCGCCAGAGCAGCAAAGTTAAAAAAAAAAACAAACAATTCAAGAAGTGAGTTTTTCCTATGAGCTCAATTACGGAGCAAGACACATAAACCCATTCATAGATCTTAACCAAAAACTGCATTTTCATGCAGTTACGCAATAAAGGCAACATGCAATTTGTTAACACGCAGTTTAATGCGTGAGCATTTAAACTCGTGAAAGCAGTTTAATTAGTGTAGTGTGCTTTTTCTCTTTTTGAATAAATAGATGACAGTGTTTCTTTGAGAAGGATGTAGACACAAACCATCAAGAAGCTGAGGATGATCAAAGCCGTTAGCTTCCTCCATGCCATCAGCTCCTCTTCATATTGAAGAGTCCAATGAGGTTAAGAAAACACATCAGCAGGCGACCGTTCTGCCGTTTCCACGGCTGCACCTCGCCTGATAAAATGGTAATAAGTTTATCGTAAATGTGATTCACTACATCTCCCTCACGTACTTCATTTTCATTTGGGTCATATCAAATCCCCCACCCCCACCCCCACCAGGTATGACTGATGCACTATTGTTGGTGATCTCATTAAATCGTATCGATTTTGTTCCCTGGGTCCTGACATGTCTCAGGCCGGCCTGGGACCATTAGGTGTGTTGGGCGACTGTGTTCATCAAGATGACACCGGTTTGTTGATTACGCCTGCCAGGAGGATTCAGCTGTATCTTCAGGGGGTGAGCGTTCCTGAAATGGGTGAGTGGAGTATACCAGGTGAGCAGCTCTGGGGGCATGTACCAGACTGAAACATGGAGGTGGGGGTGTGTAGCTGTACCAGCATTCAGTAATACAGAGGTAAGGGTTTAGGGATACTAGGATGTATAAAAATGGGGGGCCACAAAGGGGCCATATTTAACATAGAGGGGACAACCATACATCTTCCAGTGATACACAATTATTTTCTGAAGTGACTAGTGACTGAGAAGAGGGGGGCATAAAAGGGACCAATTGGATTTCAGTTGGGGGCAGTATACCTGTGGCCCTGCCCTAGATCTGCCCCATGCTAATGGTATCTGTTTTTCTCCTTCGTCTTTTAATCACTGCAGTGCGTTGAAATGAAAAGGACAGTAAGACAACCTTCAGCACTCTTCCTGGTTACCGAGAGCCATTTTCCATTTAATAAAACATAAAACGATTTCACTCCTAACCGAAGCAAGGCCCAGAAATTCAGCAACCTTGTCAGGAAAGCAGGCCTATCCAACAAGCAGCGCCATACGTGTAATTTGTTCTGAGTCCTGTGATGTTCAAGGGCCCTCCAGTCTGGAGCTTACACCCCTGGAGTGGCGGGCATTAGTGCTAATTTAGGCCCTGCCCACTCAGGCTCCACCCACTTGGCCTTAATTCCAAAATCATGTTAGAAAGGCAAGGAAACATCCATCCATCCATCCATCCATTATCTTAACCGCTTATTCCTGGTGAGGGTCGCGGGGAAACCTGGAGCCCA
>JABJVR010007212.1:0-11739 GCA_025773905.1 Chitala chitala | reverse complement strand
CCCCCCTACACCCACAAACCAACACGACACCCACCCACACTTCGAGCCCACTCCCTTTGTCTGTTGCAATCAAAGGGACTTAATACAAAACTCACAAAACAGGTCGAATCCCACGGGAGACTTAGGTGCCCGGAGAGTGCAGCTGGATCCGACGACCACTCGGCGCACAAGCCCCCAAATCCCACACGTCGCCAACGAGACAGGACTGAGCGGAATTCACAGTCCCCGTCCCCTGCTTGGCGCCCCACCCTGCCTCTTTCTCAGGGTCCCCCGCCTCAGGTTGAAATTCACCAGAAAACTGCACTCAAGTCACTTGTATACTGTGCATTATCTCCCTTAAAAAATTAAGCACACTAAAATTATATATTATATATATAATTCTGATACAATGAGCCTTTCATGTCGATTTGTTTCTAGGAATATTATCACAATGTGCTGTACATGCCAAGGTGATACTGTGGTGTCTGCGTTTTCTCAAGAGCTGTCACTCAAGGCCAAGCCCAATCAAATCGGGAGGTTCACACTATTCAGGGTCAAAGGTCAGGGGGAGGAGTCCAGAAAGGGGATTAACCTTTAAAAACAGTGTCTGTATGTCTGAAAAGAATTTTACACTCAACTTTACTTACAGCTTCAGTTCCTGTAGCACACGGCTAATGTTCCACAAATATAAACTGCCAAATATTTCACTGTTTTGTATGGACTCTGCTCTTACATGTGCCAAAACCAGTTATGTTTATAACATGTATTATCACCCATGCTCCAAAGACTGATTGGAAGAACTGATTTAAACTCCATTGGCACATGCTTTTTTGCTAAAGGGGATTCTGTTTTACCACACAGGAAGCAGGCATGGGACAAGCATTTTCCCTGGGGCCCTACCATCTTCCCCCTCCCTGCTGAGAGGCAGATTCTGGGAGTTTCAGCCTAGCTCTAGACCACTGGCATTCCTGGCTGGGTCACGGAGCCGTAAAACAGACGCCCTCTCCACCGAAAGAACCGACTGCGAGCCGTTTGACAGGTTCTGAGAGGGCCTGCAAGGTCACATGACATCCAAGAAGAAATTAAATCCATAAGAGGGGGAAGGAATATTAAACAATGTTTAACAGTCTGTCATAGTTAATATAAAACCTTTAATATTAATATCCATTACCATATTAATATTTTTACTTTAGGGTAACAGTATTTTTCTTATGACATGGATTTTTCCAGAAGCTCAACCACCCGTTCTCCTCCAGGTGCTTCCAGGGCAGGACAGGGAGCGAGAGGAGAGGAAAGCCGGAGAGGTTAGTTTAAAGGCGTGGAACCTCCATCACTGTCAGTGTGAAATGTACAGCCTGTCTGCTCTCCTGACCTAGCACATGAGCTAGGCCCCATCTAGGGGAAAACCACTGAGTCATTCAGTTAGATTTTTTATAGTACTTTATTAATCCCAGAGGGTAATTACTTCTCTGCATTTAACCCATCCCCTGGGGGGGGGCAGTGGGCAGCCAGCTACATGTGGCACCTGGGGGGCTGCCATTTGAGTGTCTCGCTCGAGGACACACCTGGTGGCTGAGCTGGGATTAGATCAGGGAGACTTCCGCATCCCAGCCTGATGTTCTACCATTTGAGCCCCCAAGCCGATTAAATGCTTTTCAAACATAAGAGTTACGAGTATCTTTATGATCTGCACATACACGCGTGTCTAAGGCATATAGTCTGTCAACAAAACAGACAGCAGGGTCAGGAGTTAAACGAACTAAGAGGACAAACAACCAACATTCCATGTACGTACAAGTATGTGAACACACACACACACACACACACACACACACACACACACACACAACAGGTGTACAAGACGTAGAGAAGACGACGCTGTAACAGCTGCGTTCGTTAAGACCCCGACTGTCAGGGTATGATGGGATGATGACAGGCCCAACCGGTACTGCTGACAAGCGGAACTGACAACTGTCTAAGGCCAATTCAAGAGATCCAACATTAATCAGTTACATGGTGATCCAGAGCCTGATGAAACCAAAGGCCTGAGCCCATGTGTCTCCACTCAGCTCTGGGGCAGACAGCATGAAGAGCTCTCCCCATGACAGATTAGAGTACGGTGCGCAGTTGCGTAAAAGCACACTCAGTGTGTAAAATGTCAAGACCTCCAAACCCGACTAATCTATGAGTGTACTTGGCCACACCTCCTGGGTGTCAGTCAGACTATCGGCCAATCAGATGGCGAGGTAGGGTAAAGAAGCCAGTTGTGGAAGGCAGTCAAATCTGCCTTGTCTCCAACTTCCATGTTATGTGACCAGGGCTGGAAGGCGCCACACTGCTCAGATGAGCGTCAGGCATCAGAAGGCACAGAGACATCCAGGCTGGCATTTGGGCACCCTGCATTGTGCATTATAGAGCCCACCACATCCTCCATTACATCCTCCCAGATGAGAGCGAATAGGGGCCAGGGTACAGATGGCCAGGGCAGATCAAGGGCTCCTTTTTTCCAAACAGGGTGAGCAGTGCGCGCTTTCCTATAGCCTACACAGGTCTTCAACCTGCTCTACTAAAGCCGGACTGTGTAGCACGTCACGCACCAGGAACCACTTGGCAGCACGACTGACAGCTGAACCTTGAGAGGCAAGCAGCTTATCGCCTTAATTACATTATTAGAAGCTTGGGTGCACTTTAAACTGTAATCTGTCCCCCAGGCCTGAGATAGGCAACTGCAAAGAAAGCGCACTCTAGGCTGACCTTTCGTGACCTCTGTAAACTAAAAACAGCATTCGACAAAATCAGGGGTGGAGGCACGTCTCCCGTACCTCTCCAGACATGTCCGGAGCCAGCGGGATGAGTGGCCACAGAGAGGAGTAGACGCCGAAGAACACCACCCAGAGGCCGATGCTACCCCAGATGGCGATGTGGCTGAACTGTGGGACACAGGGTGCCAAAGAGAAAAGGCCTGTTTACGGTGATGCCCGCAAAATCCACATAACAAACAGCATCGTCGCATCAACGTTACAGCGCTGAAGTCACAGACGTGAGGTAAGAGGAAGAGTAAAGGACGGGGAGAAGACACATGAGCGAGAACCTACCACGGTCCAGGATGAAGTCTCAAGGCCAGCTTTGAGGCACACAGTGATCACCACGAACTGGAAAACAAAAACATTCAAGCCAGCGAAACGTCTCAGCAGACACCAGGCCTCGTCAACTGCTTCACATTTGGGATCGCATTACAACAAGCACAACAGGTAAGGGGCCAAATCCGGTGACACGTCACCACCTGCGTGCTGTTCGTTTATCCAAATGAGAAACTGAAGAGCAATTGAGGTAGAAGAGGCGTGGCCAAGTGCCAACTTATTAGCCGATCACCATTAAGTTGCGTTACACTGATGGGCGAATAAAATTGTAACAATGATGTAAAAATGACTCAGGGGCCCCATCCAGCCCACAGGCTGCCAACTGAATAGTCCTAGCATATACTGTACTTACCAACTGCCCTGAAAGATGTGCTTTACCAGCCTGAACATTGTGTAACTGTATTATATTGAGTGAAAAACATAAATCAAAACAGAGTTTCCTCCACTCTCATTCACTGTGATTGTGCTTGCTCTAAATGCCATCCTACGCTGAGTGGAGTAATATCATATTTTGCCACTCTGAGCAAGACCGTGTTGGCCCTACAACCAATCGATGCAATTTACTTTTATGCTTTAAAAAAAAAAAAAAAAACAGCTTTAAAGCTGAACAAAAAAGCTACAGCAGACGTGGCCAACGGCATGGAGAGATGGGGGCAGGACATCTCAGGACTGAAAAACAAATTGGACTGTTCAGTCGTTTAGTCATGCTCGATGCTTCATGACCCCGTGGACCGCAGCACGCCAGGTCTTCCTGTCCCCCACTGTCTGCTGGAGTTTACTTAAACTCATGCCCACTGCGTCGATGATGCTGTTCAGCCATCTCATCCTCTGCCATCCCCTTCTCCTTTTGCCTTCAATCTTTCCCAGCATCAGGGTCTTTTCTAGTGAGTCTTCTCTTGGTATTATTTGACCAAAGTATCTCAGCTTCACCTTCAGCTTCTGTTCTTCCAATGAGCATTTAAATAGACAGGGTGGTGGGCGGGGCTTTAAAGCGAATATCATCTTCAACAGCTTACCGTATAAACCATGTTCCCTAAGAGGAGATAGTCGGGCGTCTTTCCGTTTCCGAAGACCGTATCTGCAAAAGGGATCAACATTAAAGCTTTCAGTCTAGGACCAAGCCCCCCCCCCATGCTGTTCCAAGAAAGCATTCCATTTGGACAGAAAGAAAAAAGGGGGAAAACTGCCACAGCGTAAACATTCAGGATGTGCACATTACAGTAGGCTGGCAGGATAATTGCGCTATAGAGGGGCACTGGGATGTGTCGCTACACAATGTGGCCAGCCTAGCGAAACAACGCTAATTTACTTGCATTATTGCCACTTCGCTGGCAGGCCATTATCGCTCCGTCTCAGGCTGCTGACAAAACACAAGCTGGCCGAACTAAAAACTACAACTAATTAAAACTTAAATACGGAACGAGGCCTGGCGCTTAACCAAGTACTGCGCATTGCCAGTGTGACGAACGGTTTTCGTTTTGCTCACGAAACAAAAGGCCGCTCGTTAGCCTGTGACAGTTTAACAGCAGCATGTGAGAGATGCTGTAACTGCAAGCTTACCTAAAAATGGAGATTAACTGTATTGTCCAAATATAAACCCTAAATGTTCCTTATTAGTGATTTCTCAGGCCTCGCACCCGTGCGCGGGGGCCTTGCTGTCAGAGAAAAGCGCTCCCTGCTTTGTCTCCAGATCAGGCCTGAGCCTGTGTGGTCTCAAAACCTCCCATTACATCTGCAACATAGAGCTCCCTGGCCTTCAATCTCCATTCTTCCCCTCGAAGGGGGGGGGGGGGGGGGTTAAATTCTGAGCACTTCCATTTCTTGTTGCTAATTCATAGTGCGCCCCCCACCCTCCCTCCGTAACCACAACCACTGAGATTGCAAAACAGTGCGAGACTGATTGAGAGAGAGAGAGAGAGAGAGTGTGAGTGAGACAGAGAGAGACAGAGAGAGAGAGAGAGAGAGAGACAGAGTGCAATGGTGGAGCCCTTTGAGGAGACGGTACAGAGTAGTCGGCGAGTAATTATGAGAAGGTAAGTACTTTGTTGGTCCGCCTTCCTAAAACGAAGACAAAGACAAAGGAGGAGGAACGCAGCAGACTGAGGAGATGCTTACCGTGGTGGAAGGCTATGAGGGGAAACCAGAAGAGGATGACGGAGTGGAAGAGGCCGTTCAGACAATGGGTCCAGAAGACCTGCCGTGGAGAGGCATGAGAAACGCACTGGTGACCAAACTGGGCCCACCACCTCTGACCCCAGCCCTTTGTTCCCACTCGGCACTCCACTAAGTGCTGGTTTTGTCACTCTGAGGGGCTCAATGGTCCCCTGCTGACACACACTTTGTATCCAGCCACATATGTGGAAGAAAAAGGGGACAGAGTGCAGGGCGGTGATGCCGAGGCGGGACTGGGGTGCTCAGAGTGTGCGTGCGTGTGTCTGCGCGAGCGTGCGTACAGCGTACTGTAACTTCACCTTGCTCGCTCATGATCGGAGGCGTTGGACAGCACGCGGACTTCAGACGAGCTCAAATTAATATTCCATCTCCAAAGCATGCAAAACAATTTCCATTACAAACAAGGTTGGGCAAAACATCTTGAAATTCGCATGAAATAAACCCTCAGCTATTGAAAGTCTTACTTCCCATTTCTTATGTGTCCCAGATTTCGGGTTTCATTTTTAATATACATACATTTTTAAAGTTTCAAATTCATCAACCATGGTCAATAAAAATACTATATTCTTTCACTTCTTAACTTTTCTCAGATGAAAATAATATGATACTACCACAAACAAACTGTAAAACTCAAAATAATGCTTTTAATAAGGAGCTGCTGGGCTTCCTATAACACCAGCTTTGTTGCCGCTGTATCGCTGTCATCTGAGAGGAGAGCGGAGCAGCTGCTGGTGTAGAGATGCAGCCGTCTGACTGGGAACTTCACAGTGCTCGTTATTCTCATTACACTTTATTCCAGGTAATGCAGGCTACAGGTGAGGGTTGTGGGAGGGGCATGAGGACCAAAAGGGGGGTGGGGGGTTTCATAAGGTTCTCAGGATTACATTGTTCCACACTCCTGTATCAGGCTTCCTGAGATACCTTGACCTCTTGTGGTTGGCCTCTGACCTCCTGAACTCTGCTCTAGTGTTACAAAAACAAACCCCAGGGCTCTGTCTGTCCGCTGCAGGATTCCCAGCAGCTGACCCACCCGCTGGCTGGGAAGCCCGGCCCCCACCCGGTCCCCACGCTGCCATCCTGTAATCCGTGTGTGACTAATTATAATGACTAGATAAATAACACCTGTAGGCCAATTAGCCTCCTGGCTTCAGACACAGGCCTCCCACCGTCCCTGACAAACCTCATGCGTGCACGCACACGCAGAGACACACGCGCGCACAGAGAGACACGCACACACAGACGCGCGCACACACACACAGACACACTCCACCCATCTCCACAATGCAGGGTTCAGAACAACACTGCTGTCTCACGCAGCCTGGATCAGGGCATCCAAGTTAATTTACAGAGTTGTTAATTACAATCACACATCCCATCCCAGCCTCCCCTCTAGGAGAACCCACCATGTGGATGGAGGAGTCTGCACTTTCTGCCCCTATTCCTGCCAATGAATACTAATTAAATCAGTAAATGCTCATAACCATTTGTCACAGCGAGGCCCCCCCACCCTACCCTGCCCCCTGGCAGGTTGCTAAGAATCCCACAGTGAATTCATGTTCATGCTCTGACTAAAGATGTGCGCTTTGTGGCCTGCTAATTGCTTAAAAAAGCATGAAAGGATGTACTTTAGGCTGGGCCAGATATTTCCAGCCCCCTCTCCCTTTTCTAGGCAGGGGGTAGGGGGTTATGGTGCAGACAGGAACAACCACTGACAAGTTGCCATGACAAACACCAATGTGGGGTAAGGGCTTCTGTGTCTGTGCTGGGGCCACCGTGTCGGGCTGGTTTAGGCGTGGTGATGTCACTGTTGGAAATTTCTGGACATTAGGGGACACTCAATCACTGTTAGACACTGTACACCTGTCTACAGAAAGAAGCAAAAATGTTACGTCAGTTTTCGTACACGGAGAAGGAAAAACTCCTGTTACTGTATAAAAATCACGTTAAAGATCTGAGCCGTTGAATGAAAACAATTGTTTTAGAAAAACAAAATTTATGATCATTACTTTGGAAAAGTTTACATCGACATACTTTAATTTGAATGCAATACAAAGTTTAAAAACACTTTCAGAAGTTATTCCTGAACAATGACGTGATTTAACTTGGCAAACAAAGTTGGGAGCAAAGTGATTTTCAGAGTCCCACACTAATTTCCTGGAGGGTAACCCAACACCAGCACAAACTAAACCCCCTTTCAGGCCAGGAGAAGTAAAGCGTGTCAATATGAAGCCACACTCTCCGTTTCCATGGAGCCATGTCAGAAACCACACAGGATTGTGGGAGTGGCAATGTAACACTTCACCTTTATGAATTTGAGGCAATGATATAGTACTCAACATCTTGATTTTTAACTTCTACCAAAGCACACGGCTAGATACCATGTGACAGTTCGGCCCACCCCGCACCACTTTTGAACAGACCTCTTTGCGGTCCTCCATTTCCACACGGTACCGACCTGGTCACAAGGGGTAAAAACAGGTTCACTGACCATGAAACAAAGCTCAGCAGCAGAGTACGGTGCAAGTGGGTTCTGTACTGTTGCAATAAATTCAGATGGATACCAGAGACCAGCAGGGAAGACTAGTATTTTTCCCTCCATTAAGAGCCACAGAAAAACCTACAGCAAGGAAGCAATCCATCTGAATTAAGAGTAACAACAGATATCTGCAATGAAACCAGTATTGAACAAAGACAAAGAGCAGTGTGCAAATGCAAGAGACCAGCAGCCCAACAGCACAGGAGAGAGGAACCATGATCCAAAAGCTTGTGGCTCACAGAACAAGGAAGGCAGAACCAGAACACTTTGTCCTGCATCCAGTAAAGTCTCCTGGGATGAAAACATGACCAATGATCATACAAGATCAACTTTCTTCCCCCTTTTCTTTTCTAAGAATGGAAAGAAACCAATAAAACTAATAGCCACCCCCCCCTTCCATGTGAAACCTTAAAATTGTCAAATGCCCATTTTAAAGACCACAGAATTTATTGAATATTTCATGTAAAAACATGAGAAGTCCCCCCTCCCCCCCCGATAAACGGACCGATATCATCTGAAGTAATTTTTCTGCCTCGTTTTTTTTTTTTTTTTTTTTGTAACGCTGCTGAGCGAGAAAAGTTCTCTTAATGCTTTGTGAGGGTTTTACTGCCTCATAACCTTGAATGTGGGGATTGGAGAAGGGAAAAATAAATAAATAAATAAAATTAAGGGGTAAAGCAGAAAGACAGGCCAAGTGCAAAAATGCACGACTAACGACTTAAAGTTTATAGAAGGTTTTATCTTCTCCAAGATCAATGCTTTACCCACATTGGCACAAACTGCATCAGTAATTTGGCATCTTTTATTTTGTGAAATACAATACACTGTTCAAGTGTGCCAAAAATTTATGTGCTATCACAAATAGTTCATTAGGATATTATGAAAAATGTTTAAGTGGAATCATGTCTATTGGCACTATGGGCCGGTGCCTCTGGTTTGTAGCAGGTAGTGACTGCCGTCAGCTGAAAGCACGTTTCCATTTTCTGTACTTAAAGGAGTGCAGCTGTTACCTTGGTGTTGAAGCCCATGGCATTCTGGGACGTCTTGTAGAGCTCCGGATACTTCAACATGTTCTCCTTCTGACAGGAGCGCTCAAATACCCCCAACGTGAGCGGCGGTAGCGCGGTAAACAGCTGTATACCACAAATAAATAAACACAAAAACAAACAACAAAAACATCTCATTCTGCCAAGAATTTGTTATCCAATCGCCACATGAAGATTTGACAGTTTGATCGATCTACCTGAGAGGACACAGTAAGTCGTGGGAAAATTTTACAGAATGGAGTTTACAATGTGCTTAAGTGTATTAATTGCATAAGCACGACAGAAATACTGGAGTGATCAATAACAGGTCCTATAATTAACATCTGGAAAAATAAAAAATAAAAATAAATTGCAGTTACTATGTCAACTGCAGCAGCATAGAAAAAGCCTAACCTACAATGACAGGGTATTCCTTATAAAACTGTCAAACATTAAATAAAATGGCTCTTAACCATAACACTTAGGTAACAAAGAGCTGCTGCTTCAGTTCAGTTTTTCTTTCAAAGTCAAAAATACATTTTCCCCCCCCAATTTTTTATTTTTTTTTTTTATTTTTTTTTTTACCTTAAAGAAAGAGCAACATTATGTTTATACGGTACACAGCAGTAAACCAAACGTCCTCAGAATGTGAAACAAACCGAGAGGTGCACGCGTACGGCGTGGACCCATCGGATGTCTACTTCTGCGTTTCACACAGCCAATATTCGCGGCCAGAATGAAACACTCATACCAAAGTCTGAAGGCAGGGGAATTTAGAGAAGGTAGGATGCAACAGATGAGTACATGATATGAACAGATAACTGACGTTCTCCAGATGGAGCTAAGGACATCGTAGATGTGCTTTTGAAGTTTGCTGAAGTTGGGACTTTATGATCCATCCTCAAGACCTGCCAGCCTGTTCAACATTTGTCCAGCTCCATCTCTTCTGCCTGTGAACTTCTGATATTCTGACGTCTCCATTATAAATGCCGCCTTTTCTAAGTGAAAATTCACTTGGCGCTCCCTGGTTGGGTTTTATGTTCACCTGCAGCGCTGGCCATCACCCCTTTCTCCTCGGTCTGGGGAGGTGTCAGCTCAGCTGTGAGATACGTGGCCACCTGTCTGAGGGAGGCTGGCTCCGTCTGACACGGTCCACTGCAAAGCGCTCTCCGCGGAGGAGGAACGCGGGCGTTCGCTGACAGGCGGGCCCAGCTGGACATGTCTGCTACGCTCCCCCTCAGAGCTTTTCTTGGCCTCTAGTAAATTAATCTGCACAAGATTCAATCCCAAGCCTTTCCTCTGTCCATCACTAACGACTACCAATTCAAACAGTACAACTCAAGTCCAGTGTTCCAGGGGACTAACCACGCACACACACACACATACACACACACACACACACACACACACACACACACACACACACACACACACACATTCCAATGTTTCTGTAAACTCGGCTGGTATTGTGGACACCGGGGGCACGGAACTACACAGTCAGCTCATAAATAAAAGATGACATTTTTGAGGGTGCTGATGACACAGATCCGCAGCACCGGCATCCTGTTTGGAGCACTGCAGAGACAGAGAGTGCAGAATAAGAGAATACACAGTAATCAGCAGAACTCACCACATTGTAGAGGCCAATGCACCAACGCTCAAAGAGGATCTGCCCTGAAAATCCGTTTACGAAGGCAAACCAGATCTGCAGAGAAAAGAGGGATGCAGGTGGAGACAAGCGGATTTCAGAAATGAATGAAACGTTTGTCAGTGCAGTGCGCCTACTGAATGCCACCCAGCTCTCTTGGAATGAAAGACGAGGGAAGATGGAACCCTGGGCAGCTACGTCACAACTTAAACAACACTAGTGACGTGCCCCCGCAAGACAGATGCTTTCTATCATGGGGTACGGAGGAGAGAGCAACCTCATGGTTATCTTCTGATAGATGGGCAGGACATGCACTGCAAGGACACTTACCAGATGCTCCTATGCTTGACAGACTCATGAGCTGGATATGATTAGAATGTAACACACACACATGCACCTCCATTCAAGGAACTTACTTAAAGATTGTGTGTATAGTTAAAGGTCAGTCACTATCTCTGACCTACAATGCTAAAACTGACAAAATAGTACAAACAGACACAAATGGTACCAAACCAACTTAGAGCAGAGCCATTACTTCAACCACTCTGTTTTTCCAATTCCATATGCTAGACAAAGACACAGGTGGCCTGGAGAAGTTCCCAAACAGCGTAGGATGCAAGTATTCTGAAACAACGTGAGTTCATAACATAGCAATTTAATAAAATACCACTGCTGACATTTCGGTGCAGAACTGAGTTAAGACTGCTCCTTAGAACACCTACCTGAGAGCAAACGCTAGCAAGACTCTCTGCCACAAATTTACTTTGCATGCAAAGGGTCATCCTGCAATAAATTAATTACGAACCTGTAAATTAAATGGGTGAACAGGAGGAATTTCCAGGGCTTTTACAGAGGAATTCACTCAGGGCCTGCTTACCAACAGAACCTAACAAGCAGGAGGGAAGCTCGCTGGGATCCTACAGAAGCTCAGAGACATTCAAGATGGATTATTTATACTCAGGGCGGCCTTGTATTTTAAAAGATCGTTACTCTCATTTAACTACATTAAACTATTTCACATGGGCTATTTAGATAAATCTGCCAACATTATGTTTTTGTCCTTGAAAAATATTCACATTAACTTGAACCACATTTTATTCAGGAAGGCAAACGGAGAAGAGGCCGGTAGGAGATGTGTATGTATTTATATTTCCATATACCTAACCCCCCCCACACACACACACACACACACACACACACACACACACACACACACACACACACACACACACACACACA
>JABJVR010007209.1:0-11742 GCA_025773905.1 Chitala chitala | reverse complement strand
AAGGCAGGATGGATCCATGCTTTCATGTTCTTTACACCAAATTCTGACCCTACCATCTGAATGTCGCAGCAGGAATCAAGACTCATCACACCAGGCAATGTTTTTCCAATCCTCTACTGTCCAATTTTGGTGAGCCTGTGCGAATTGTAGCCTCCCTTTCCTGTTCTTAGCTGACACGAACGGCACCCAGTGTGGTCTTCTGCTGCTGTAGCCCATCTGCTTCAGGGTTCGACGTGTTGTGTGTTCAGAGATAGTGTTCTGCATACCTTGGTTGTAACGAGTGGTTACTTTGAGTTACTGTTACCTTTGTATCATCTCTAACCAGTCTACCCATTCTCCTCTGACCTCAGACATCAACAAGGCATTTTCATCCACAACTGCCGCTCACTGGATATTTTCTCTTTTTTGGACCATTGTCTGTAAACCCTAGAGATGGTTGTGCGTAAAAATCCCAGTAGATCAGCAGTTTTTGAAATACTCAGACCAGCCCGTCTGGCACTAACAACCATTCCACGTTCAAAGTCACTTAAATCCCCTTTCTTCCCCATTCTGATGCTCGGTTTGAACTTCAGCAAGTCATCTTCACCACATCTAGATGCCTAAATGCATTGAGTTGCTGCCATGTAATTGGCTGATTAACAATTTGTGTTACCAAGCAATTGAACAGGTGTACCTAATAAAGTGGCCGTTGAGTGTATATATATTTCTGTAAGCCATGCTGCCTTTGATAGCAATAAACGTCCCAGTCCTCCCGCTGAAAAGCGATACCAGATCACTACGGTACCACCATCATGCTTGATGGTAAGGATGGTGGTAACTTGGGTGTTGGGTCATATTTTGCTTGCACCAAACATACTGCTTTACTTTTTAGCCAAAGAGCTTCACTTCAGCCTAAGATCACAAACTTTTCTTCTAGTAGGTTCCAGGATTTGTCACATGACTTCTTGCTGTAGGCTTGACTTGTGTCATTGCTCAGTCTACAGTTCCTTCTCATATAGCAGCTGAATCTATGGAGTTCTGAAAAAAATGTGTGAATTTCTCCTATGTAAAACTGAGTGTTTAAGCTGCATGTAACATCTTGTAAGAGGTGGCACTAGAGATTTTCTGCCCCATGAAAAGTCATCATGTTATGTTTTCATTGTTGTGGGTTCTTGTCTGACACAAACCCTCGGAGCTGTCTTCAGGACCCCTGATAACAGTGGCAGTGGTGATGTGACCTGATGCTTTAGCTGTATGACTTCACATAACATCAATCACACTTACTGTGCATGCATGCAACTATACAACAATACTGTATACTGCACATAAATTCATTTTAATAAAATAAAATGCAACTTGTTAACAGACTTAGTGTGATCTAACAAAATACTTATCAATTAAGTTATGTTCATAGCTCAAATATAACTGAGGACATTCAAATACTTCAACAATTATTTTTACAGGAGTGTGAAAAAAAATCAAATAAAATATGTTTCAATTGCAATGCAGCAGAATGTGAAATGATCAGTGGAGGCTAAATACTTTTTAAAAGCAGTACAATACTCCAAGATCAGACCTTTCTGCACAATGTACAGAAAGAACTGACTTCAAACACTTTACTTTTCTATGGATCGTAGTAAGTGACAAGGCAAGATTCAAGTTCTAATTTATCTAATTAACTTTTCATCTCAGAAAAGTTACTCTAGAATTATTTTCCACATATGCAGCATAGCCAATGTGACTCAATGTGACAAAATTCATTTGTCAGCTTTCACATCCATCAAGAGAAAGTCAATAAGAATTGCAGCAGTTCTATGCCATGGAGTTAAGTGTACTGGGTACAGCACTGCCCCCTACTGGTTGTATCTCAAACAACCTTGATTATTTCAAATATGATGCAGTTGAAAGATCCACTCTACCCATTTTGAGGTATATAATCATTCAAGGGCTGTAACAAGGACAGCAGAGGTCAAAAACCTGCATTACTTCATATGACTGACTAAGGGGTGCAGCTCTAGCTATAGCATTGAACAGCCTAAACACTGTATATCTTACCTGTACCTCCCCATAACCTGTAGGCCCCACAAATCAGAGACGTGTTTTATGAGTGTTCAACAACATCACAATTGCAGGATGCATGCAGTTCCACTGATCTGATCATCATCTGGACTGACCAATAAGACATGGCAATATGAGGACTGGTCCATACAGATTACTTTTACACAATTATGAGTCCAACTCATCCACTTAATTCAGTTTTGCTCCGTGGATGTTGGTCCCTGTGTTTCCCTGAAAAGGGCTTATTTTGACAGCATGCTCAAATTTTTAGAAAACAAAGAAATATTGCTTACTATATCAATGATATAAAACTATAAGCATTCCTGCTATTAACGTTCCAGAAGGAACATGTATGCTTTAGAGACAAAGACTAATCAGATATACAGGCCAGCGACCTATACTAAACACCAAAAAATTTAAACCTAAAAGTAAGTAATTCACATTATGAAGGTTCCTCCTTTATACTGAAACCCTTCCCTGTTCAGCACTCACTACAAAACTGTGGATAAATTCTCTTTGTTCCTGATGCCCTTTTCAATGATGCATTCTGAGTGATCATCTTCATGCTCTAATCGTTCGTAATCAATTGTAACTGCCAAAACGACGGAAGCGTGACACAGTTGTGCTTGTGGAGAAATTTGGCATCGATTGAAAATAGGCCAGGGTGATAAAATCTGGAAGAGAATTCAACCCGAGGTGTCTGACTTGTCCCATCTTTGTATCTCTTCATATTGGTTTGTACAGGAGGGTGGTGACGTACTTTTTTTTGTATCGGTGAGTTGCACTCAGCACCATGACGCCGTCCTGAGAGGAAAGTCACAGCAATCATCATTATTAGACTGTCTAATCAAAACAATGAGCACACAAGTAGTCCCTACCTGGTCACATGGGTCAGTCTGACTAGTGTCTCTCACCTTGATAGAAAGGGCGTACAAATGGTTAAGCATGACATGGTTGGGCTCTGGGAGTAAAGCAGGGTCACACTGCAGGAGTAAAAAGAAAATTTTAGCTGACATGGGTGCTTATCTATAATCACTCCAATTCTTAATAGCTGCAAGGTATACTGTAGGCTACCTATTATGGGAGTCTTCATCTCCAGACTTAAGTGTTTAAATCTGCTCCCATAGCAAAAGAAGCCCCTGTTCTGATTGGCTGACCACTTACTGAGATGCCTGTGTCTTTGTTAAGGATAACCTGCAACAGGTGAGGAGGAAGGATGGGTGGGGATTTAGCACCATCCTCCTGTTTCGGAATGTAGGCATCCTGGTAGTATGGACCAGGAGGGGAGCTGGACAAGTCTGAGGTGAGATGACAAACAAGAAATTTGTGTTTGTGGATTGGGGGGGGGGGTCACAGCTCAGCAAGACACACCATAACTAAACCAATTATAAATATAATCTGTAATAAATGGTGTCTATTGACCTCACTACAAATCAAGTGAAATGACAACCTAAAGGCAAATTTTATAACGTTCAGTATATGTCACGTGACTACCTGACATGTCAGAGGATTTTTGTGAGTCGACCATGAGTGCGTCGAACACCTCAAAATCGGTCTTCTTCACCTGGATCACGTTATTGACTGTGCCAAGCTGGTTGGTCACCACGGGCTGGAGATGAGACAGTGCAGCACAACTCATCCAGCCTCATCACTACACCACACCTTCCAAGCTCCATGAGTATGGAGCTGAACAGCTGCATTACAAGATTACCGTTATAATAAACAGAAACAGGAAGCGACTTAAATCAAGTGCAAACTCTAATAAATAATACCCCCACTATGCCTGAAAGAGAATAGATTGTTCTAAAAAAATGCCCTCACCTCAGCAGGATCATGGGTCCACTGTCCGTCCACGTAGAACTTGTACTGGTGTTCACCTTCTGGAAGGTCCACTATTGCCACAAAGGTGTTCTGACTGTCAAGGAGACCGATGCAAATGCTTAGTACCAAACTCACACATAAAAATCTCTGTTGCACAATTAAAGTATATCACCTAACAGTCACTGAAGTGCTTCATCACCCTTTCATTTTAATATCTGGAATTGGTTTGCAGGTTTGCACACTGAAAACTTCCACACAACGAAAATCAAGTACAGTAGGTATTTTTTCAGCCTTTGAGTGTTTAAACTTCCAGGGCAGGCTAAGTATCCATTCATAGGCAATCATTCATTCATCTTCTATACCGCTTCATCCTGTTAAGGGTCACAGGAAGCCCATTGCAGCAGACATAGGGCATAGGGCAGGGGACACCCAGGATGGGATGCCAACCCACCGCAGGGCACACACACACACACACACTCATACACACATACACCACAGACAATTTGGAGACACGAATCAACCTAACTCACATGGCTTTGGACTGTGGGAGGAAACTGGAGAACCCAGAGAAAACCCACCAAGCACAGGGAGAACATGCAAACTCCACGCACACAGACCCAAGGCGAAAATCGAACCCCAGGCCTGGAAGTGCAAGGCGATGGTGCTAACCACCACGCCACCGTGCCGCCTTGGCAATCTTAATATTCAAACTGACAATCAATCAAGCAGCTCAGCGCTTAACTCCTATGCAAACCACAGCCTTGGCACTTAGCATTCCTGACCTCCGGATCAGGGGAATCTTATTAGTCCAGTTATTGAATGAGCCAGACAGGAAGACTTCTTTGCAAGCACCAGTCCAGCGGAACACAGTGGGCCGGTCCTGGGGTGCTCCCCTGTCTTCGGTTTCCAGATCAGGCTGCCAGGTCAGAAACTCGTCTTTCTCTGTTGGAGCCTCAAGGCACAGAGACAGATCAATACTAAGTGGAAAAACCAAAATTTTACACATGCTGCATACATTAGAACAGGTCATGAGATCAAAAAAGAAAGTCTCAACTGGGACTTGTCTCTGCTGCTTTGTACTGTGCAAAGCTTCATGTACCTTAATGTCCTCTCCATGGAACATATCTGCATCCTCTGGACTGTCCATTAGGATTTTAGGACGGTCACCCTCCTTGATTCCACGGCTGTCTCGCCGGTGAGTCTTGTCTTGACCCATTCCTGCCCGCTCGCTGCTTGTGTTCCCCATGGTTGGTGCATTAATTGTCACAACTAGAACGACCGCGAAAGTAACGTGGCGTGACAGCCGATTCAGCACTGCCGCTGTCAGACACACACTGTTCACACATGTCGCCATCACCTTCACGTCGTGGTCGTTGTTACTGTTATTAGATAAAGTACTACACACTTTCCCACAATATCCTAATATGTATGCGCGAATGATAATGTTAAAAAAATATCCACAATTTCCAACAGCCGTATTAATCGTTTCATCTATATATACAGAGGATGTGACAGGAGTAACCGGACAGATGACCTTTTCGGTGATGATAAATTGTTTTCTATAACGTCGTAATACGCATGACAAATTCCTTATCTGCAGAACCCGGTATTTACATAAATGCAAAGATACACTTAAAATATCCAAACTGTTCTTGTCATTAACTAAAACTGACAACACGCATCTACATTGTTATAAGAATATGCACAAAATGTATTTGTTATTAATGGTTACATTTCTTTATGCTGGCACCGTCTTACCTGGAATTCTTTCCTTGTCGCCGTTACTGTTTCATTTCGCCATATTTTCGGTATAAGATGCAAATAACACGTACGTCACTTTTAAGTCCAGCCTCTTCTTTCGTCTGCCGCGCACAAGACGTTCTACTAGCTTACGAGAAAATAGACTTCCTCTACAAGTCTGTCTGTTGCATTTTGTGGAAGAACACTATAATTCCCCGTATTTTTACCTCTTGCATAATTAGAGTAAAAACCATTTCTCTGTGTCTTCCAAATTATATGCAAGTCATGAAATAAAATATTATATGAAACAATTTCAATTACAGAACATGAGAAACAATTAAGTGATAAGTCTCGTACGCAGACGGCCACGATGCTTTGCTGAATTCGGTCCAGGGTGAATGACTGCCCATCTTGTACGAACTACACCAAGGTGCAGAGTATGGAAAACAGCAAACGAATTTCTTCAGTTTACCTTGACGTGTTCCTGTCGTTGCCAGGCTGCATTAGAGCTACTTTAGACTGAAAAGCAGTTAGTCTGAATTGCATACACGCAGGAAACATGTCATCCCATTATGGATTCTAGTGTTTACAGATGTTCTTGTAACATGTTCATTGTACCCAAACATAAAAGCATCCAACAGATTAGTTTATTAGTGAATACATTTTGAGAGGAAAAGGTTGGATAGCACTCAGCAAGCATGAACTTCTTTGGATCGAGGTACAATATAAAGAAGTTATGGTTAGGCCTGTGTTAAGGATAATTAGATTTGAAATTAGATCAAGTCTTGATTTAATATTATCAACAATGATCTAGTCAATATATATGAAATAACATGTTAAGTTCCAGATAACTGTATGCAGCATCAATAAATTGAGCTGTGGATTCTGAGTGCATTGCATGAGTTATGACATTCGTTTTCATTTATAAGGTGAACCATTTATAATGTTAAAAGACAAACGAATATAACTATAGTTTATTATTATAATTATTAACGCCACCAAAACTTGGATGTGTGTATAGCAGGCTAAAGCAATGAAGAGTTTCCGGTGGCAATTCATAACCTGGAGCGGCGCAGACCGGTGTCAGGCAGCCACAGCACCCTCGGAAGGTGAACTGCATCATTGCACCGTACATATGATCTGGTTTATATTTAGCTTTCGGCTGGTGATAGGATTACATATCGGAGTACAGGATACTACAGACTCGGCACATTGTAGCTGTCGTAAGCTGGAAGAACATAAGGGAAGCAGGTGATCACAGGGCCAACCGGAGGACACCCATACGCATCTGCTGCTGCCTGTCAGCGCTTCCTCGAATAACAGCCATATTTCAGCCGCAACGAGTTCACCTCGTTTTTAAAGAAACGCTACGTTTTCAAAAGCAGGATTTGTAGCGTCCAAATACTTGTAAAGTAAACAATACGTTTATTAGTAATTTTGAGTTAGAAAAACAACATATTTTGTATAAAAAAATCGATGCAAATTATTCTTAAATCTTTAGCTAAATGATACTCAGACAGAGATTAGGATTCCACGCTAAATTTAATTATTAACAATTCAAATACAGTATCTGCACAAGTTTTTCCAAATCATTCATATTTTTTTTTACCAACACAAACATTCACGAAGATAAACATTCACTTGTTGTAAATTGGACATAGCAGTTAAAAACCACACAGTGACATAGCAATGCTTTACAATAGCAATCCTTAGTTACACAAGGCAGGTAATTACAGACTAATTTGTCTTTTAAGGCTCTTATAAAATGATTATAAGAACTCACAGCTGCGTTAACATTGAGCAAATTTACACACGTCTGTTATGTTTGGATTTTCAATTGTACAGATAAAATGCGCTTTATGTAGCCTAAATACATCATTTTAATTCAAACATAAGCAGCGTTATTAAGGAATGCGTTTATACTGCACGTCAAGCTTTCTACTGTTACATTCTGTGCATATTCATGTTTTTAACCCTTTATATAATTATGCGGGACATGCATAAATTCTACAAGTAAACAAGTTGAATTCATTTTTGACAACATGTAACATTTAGCAGAGTGCAATATTTAAAGTATGCAAAGGAAGTTTACAAAATGTATTTTATAAAATACAGATTTATTTCCTATCTGCAAAACTCTTCATGAAAGAACAATGCTCCAGAAAAGAAACAGATTATAGTCCATGCCACCCCCCCACCCCTGACACCTTTATAAAACCATACTTGAAACATGCTCACTGTTATTTGTGCTTACATTATTTGCTCAGATGAACAGTATAGACATTGGCAGCTCTGTTCCATAGGCTATACTTGTTAGAATAAACATTATTTAAGTTATAGCCTGCTAGATGGTAATAGAATATGATGTTATGTACTTGCCGTAAGTGTTGGCATTTCCTGAAGTAAATTTTAAGCAAGTTGCAAGTACAGTTTTCAATGAATGAACATATTTAACACATACATCCCTAACTACAACCTTTATTTACAGCCGAGGTGGGCAATCAGGTCCTGGAGGGCCACAGTGGGTGCAGGTTTTTGTTTCAGCCAATTCATTCAATTGAATTTAATTTAATGGAGAAAATAAGTTACACAGAAGAAAAGTAAAAGGTGCCAATGACCAATAATGCTTAATCATAAGCAGTGACTGACATAATTATTCTCAAGATATTGATTAAAATATATTGTAACTGTTAAACATTAAGCAGCAGTATCAGTAAGTCTGTGTCATGCTTTTTAAATTCTCAATAAAAACGAATAAATGCACCCACTGCGGCCCTCCAGGACCATCACTGCCCACCCATGATTTACAATTTGTACATGACACGTGCCAGGTAGCGCTGATGCTAATTACTCACACCTGGGTGGTTTTGTTACTCTGATACTTAGCCTCTTCTCCCGGTTTAGTCTATGCGAAGTATTTCCCAGCTGAAGAGTACTGAGCGAGTCCTTAGCCGGCCCTTGTCCTGTGGTCCCCGCTCCGGGGCCCTTGTGACTATCTGTCTAGTGCTGTTATCCGTCCCCTAACGTGTACTGACCTCTGTCTCGTCTCCGTCTGGGACTGACATGTGCGATATCCCGTAGCCTGCGCCTTGGACCTCGAGTTTCCTTATTATGTTTTGGTTTTCTTGCCCTGGCTCGACACACAAAAAAATCTCTCGTATCTGCCTGTGGTCTGTCGTTGGATTCGGGACAGAGCATCATTCACAAGACTCACTGCACTCGTGCCATTCCCGTGTCACATTCATATTATAGAAAAAAAAATCGATTACAACATTTGTTGGAATTAACATAAACTCATTCAGAACTTTCCACAGCATCTAAAACAGAACAAAATGAGGAAATGATACAGCATTAAACTGATTATAATAGCATTATACTTATGTCTTTTACCACAGTGCTTTAAGACATTTGCGTTCTTTTGCGTTTTTAGAGACTGCATGGTTTTCTGTTATTATTGACCGGTTTCAAAACGACATTTAAATTACGCAATAATGTACAAAGATATTCTGAAGTTGGATAAGCTTTCAATTAAAACATAGAACAAAATTGAAATATTTTTGAGGAAGGCAACAGGGGTGAGAGGCGTGTTTGGTGTTTAAAAGGACATTATCATTTTCTTCCCATTTTTAAGAAAAAATACGAAGACATAAGACAAGTCGGATTTCTGTTTTGTTGCACTGCAGAAATTACGACATTTCTCACTAGTGTTATAAAACATTCCTCCCCCTTAAATGGCCTTGCCCGCTCTAATTTCCAATTTCCTCCTAGTTCATCTAAAACGGGGGGAAAACAAGAACACACACACACAATGTAGAAACAATAAATACTTAATAGCAATCATCATAATTATTCATATTGAAATTCGTCAATAACAGTCTTTGTTTTATGCAACATCTGTTTTATGTACTCAAATCATGTCGGTAACTACAGTACTTGCGATAGAAATCCAATTTTAACATACTGGAAAATATCTGATTATTTCAGAGTAAAATGCAATTTCATAAACTGACTCTCACACGAAACCCTGGAAAACTGTTTTTAGAATGTTTTGTAGAAATATTAGTACATCGATATGAGAATGATGTCCTGTCCGGTTTGCTTACATGTGTTCAAATCAAAACATTGAACCTAAAGGCAGATTGTACGAGAGCTGCGCGCACCGCACCTCGCAAAAGGACTTCAACTCTTCTACTATTCAGGTTCGTGAAAGAGAAAATTGATGGAGAAAAAAATTAAAAATCCACAATCCGCCAAACAGAGGTCAGTAAAAACCTGTTCAAAATAATGCTTTAAAAGATGTATTTATTTTTTGGAAATTCCTATATGTGGAACGCGTAAGTTTTCCGTACCTAGTATAGACGACTCGGTTCTTTCGCAAGGTACTATGTAATTAACAAGTATCACGATACTATCATACCTTTGTTAACATATCGCCATTAAATACCAGTATGCAACATGCGAGCGACATACGCCAGCTCCTTGTACCGCCAGTGGGATGTGCACATCGTTTTGTTTTTAGAGTACACGAATTTCGTGTGATTAAACCGATACCTCATTAGCACAAAAAACTTTAAAAAAATATATAAGCACGGTTTTGTTATGTTTACAGGTGACGATGATTTTTTTTGTTACAGATCTTAGCAGTATGAAAATGTAGCATTTACGATGATACAGAGGAGGACATGAGGACATGACGTTGTGTTGACAGTCAAGCACCCTGAAATTTCTCTCGTTTCCTGTTACGGGTGACAGCTCAGCTGGTCTGTTCCAAAGTTTTGATTTGATTCTGCTGATTTTTTGTCCCCCAGACTGGACTTATTTCTGGAGAGTTAAACATAGGCAGAGGATGTTAATTTAAGAAAAAAAGTACGTATGTTCAGCTATGGATGATGCTGAGAGACTGCACACCGAAGTGACAGAGTGCATGGGTGAGAAATGCAGTGTGGTGGAGGGAAGGAGCCACTGTGACTCAGATATTCTTACCCTGGTGAGGTGAAGAGTGATGATGATGACTATGATGATGATACCGATGACAAAAGAGGCAATGCCTACATGGAGAGCTTTGCGGCCCAGTCTCCGGGAACCCTCGTAGTCACCATCATAGTAGCTGTTTCTCGACTGTGGAGACAAGTGGAACTCGTAACAAAATGAAGAGAAGCAACTCGTCTATTTCTCTGTCCGTCCGACCACTCTTCTTGTTTGCAGCCTCACAGGTAGGTATTGCAGGGCACGTTGAACACGAACACACACACACACACACACACACACACGTGCGTGCGCTAAGAGCAACTTATAATGTCCAAGGCATAACTTGTATAATGGAAAAAAAGCAGTAATGTGGAGGGTGGGTCTAAACAATGTGGAGTATAACATATATCATGAACATTGCACGATATTTTAATAGACAAGGCGCGCGCACACACATGCACACGCACATACGTGACGGCCTGGTGGTTCAGTGGGTAGAACATCAGGCTGGCATACACAAGTTTCTCAGTTTGAATCTCAGCACAGGAACCAGGTGTGTCCTTGAGCAAAACACTGAAACACTATTCCCAGGTGCCGTATGTGGCTGCCCACTGCACCCCCCAACAGCATGGCTTAAATTAGAGAATCAACATTGCTATAACATGTATTTGAAATGTTGTAAGTCACTTTGGATAGAAACGTCTGCTAAATTAATAAATTTGACTGTAAACGTACTTCTGTGGAGGCCTTAGGAGCCCAAGGCCTGTGCAGATGCGCCTACACCAGCTACTACAGTACACAGTATATGATTCTGAGGGAGATGGAGGGACACAAAATAAGCAAAGTCTGAGGTGAGGAGGACACACATGGGGGACGTCAAAGTTACTACTGAGCCCTCCTGAGACGTCATGGGCTAATTAATGTAACATCTGGGGAGGAAGGTGCCCACTTGAAAATACCAATCTGTCAGCTAGTCATCCCACCTCAACAAATGTAATTGACGGCATAAGAGGTAATGACACCTCTTATGCCGTCATTGGCGTGGTGGTTAGCACTGTTGCCGCGCACCTCCTGGCCTGGGGTTCAATTCCCGCCTTGAGTCTGTGTGCGTGGAGTTTTCATGTTCTCCCTGTGCTTGGTGGGTTTTCTCCGGGTGCTCCGGTTTCCTCCCACAGT
>JABJVR010007208.1:0-11742 GCA_025773905.1 Chitala chitala | reverse complement strand
CTCAACTGGTCAAAATGGAATGAAAACGGTCCAGTTCGGTTGTGTGAAAATACACTTTAGTGTGATTTCAAAAATAGTTATGCGACAAAATCAACATAACACTTAACAAAATATTTTCAAGACAAATTATGAACATATCTACCACTAACAAACCAAAGTAACTATTTCAACAACAAGTTTATAAACATTTCTTAATGTTCATTTCTTCATATATTACAAACATTACAATACATATTACAAAATAAAAAAATACAACAATGTTATTTATAAAGTCTTTTAAGGTCGTCCAGGTAACACAAGTGTCAGAAGAACACAGAATATGAAAACATTGTCGGGTCAAATGGTTCCAAACCAACAAAGAGAAGGAGTGGTTTCAGTGTGATGAAGATGCCTAAACCCTACATCATGAAGAACAGAGCAAATAAGATCCACCAGCTCAGGAAGGAGTTGAAGAGACAGAGGAGACAGTTTAAGGAGGCGAAGGAGGAGGACAGGGAACCACTCAAAGAGCTGCGCAATATCCTTCATCAGAAAATGCTGATTTTGTATCTCCAGTGTTTTTACTGCGGTTCAGTTCTCCTGCCAACCAAAGCTGTAAATAAAAAAGATATAATGAATGGTGAAAATTAAGACCGGAGAGGTAGCTGAAATTCCAAGTACAGTACGTGCAAAGGCAAAGACAGTGGTCTATTCCACACAAGGTATGTAAGAAGTGCTATAAGATACTCCGCAGGTTTTGGGCAGTTGTGAAGGTGAAACAACAAGCTGATTTTGTATCTCCAGTGTTTTTACTGTGGTTCAGTTCTCATGCCAACCAAAGCTGTAAATAAAAAAAGGAACTGTGAGAATTAAGACTGTAGACACCTTGGTCCAGAAAGGGCTGATCCCAGGGGTGCCAGGGTGTCTGGTCTTAAACAGCTTAAATGAAGAGTTTAAGCTGAGCCGTGCTAGGGAGGTGCAGCAATACACAGAATCTAGTGATCCAAAAGTCACGCAGGCTGGGACTGAAGTGAGGATGGGGTGGAGATGGACAGCAGCAGAGGCGGTGGATGTTGCAGCACAAACGACTTCGGCACAAGGCACTGATGGGAGTAGTGACGTGTCAAAGAGCCGGATTGGGCAGCAGAACAACACCCCGCTATGACAAAACACAGGGGAAGGAAAGGAGATTGCTGATCCAGGAGGAAGTACAAGCGTGAATAGAAGAGGAGTGGGCCAGCAGGATAGTTGGGATGTGGCAGCAGGGAGCCTTGAAAAGTAAAGCAGCACAAACGAAAATTTTTGCAGCACAAACCAGCACAAACGAAGCACTAACGATTGCAACCGGTTTCGTGAATTTTGGACAAAGTGGGGGGGCTGTGTGACCTCAGATCAAAAACGCCCGTATTATGTGCGTGTGCGCGCGCGCGCCCTGCCCTGGGTGTCCCCTGCCTTATCAACCTGAATTTTTTCTTTCAATAAAATAATTAATTAATAAGCAACTTTTATTAATGCATCCTTGTTAATGTGATCATCTATATTTGTAGAACGCTACAGTCACCTCTTTAATATGAGTGTTTAAATAATTTGAAGGAAATCTACATTTTAATACTGCTTTATCAATAGCGAAGGATGTTTTCAGATAGTAACTCCGAACTCGAACGCTAGTTGCGGCCGGACTGTATTCTGGGTACACCGGATTACAGGCGCTGAGCCGCCGAGTGTCACGTCTCGCCTGCCAACAAGCAGGAAGTGCTTTTAATTCACATATTTTCATAAAATTCATAAAAATCAAGAAAGAGTGGGGAAATGGAATCCGTGAATAAAGTCCTACCTAGTGGTGAGTTTGCTTTTTGTATACTCTCACTGAAGTGTCCCGTGAAGTTATTAAATCCGATGTCAATAATTTAATCATTGTGTGATGTCAAGTCTCTGTTACTCCTAAAAAGACACGTTTCTTTCTGTATGCTGCATTTAATTTTTTCGAGGTTTCGTATCGTTGTGGATTTGTAATATTACTAATAATTGCGCCGTAGTTACAGTGGATGTGCTGGATATAGGGCAATATTCTCAATCCCACATGGGATAGTAAAAAGGAATTATTAATAACAAATTAGAAGCGCAGTCGCCAATATTGTGTTCTGTTAAGGGTGTTGTGTAATTATGTAGGTAATAATGAATGTTATTCTGCAGTTGTATCCGCTCTTCCAAATAGGTGACGAAAGTGACAGCTGTTTTTGTGACATGACTACATTTTATACAGAAATGTCAAAAGCTACAAAGGCTAAAGACAATTTTGAGAGTATATCTGAGGACGGAACTAGGACGTATGTATTTAAAGTTTTTTTTTTTTTTTTTTTTTTTTTTAATTGATTGTTTGGTGGGTTTACCGCCCGGTGTAATTCAAAACCCAGCCGCCGGGATTTTTTACTTTATTATGTGAATACGCAGTTAGGGGTTGGGTTTGTCAGTTTTCATTAAAGTATAATTTGACTACAGTGTGTGGGAGGTGGGGGAAATAAAGGATAGTATTTTTTATGTGATAGTTAATAATTTGATGTTAAAATTGTAATTTGTGACATGTCACATTGTGTAATATTTGTGTGTGTATATATAGTTATTTTAATCAAAGGAATAAATCTGAAACTATTATTACAACTTTACAAAATTTAAAAAGTGTTTGAACTAATTTTGTAGTTCATAACCACTTGGTCAGTGATGATAAATCAATATCCATGGAATTGGTGATGATAAATTAATATCCATGGAACTGGTTCTCAAAGAGTTATGAGGCAGCTAGGAGAAGTAATAGATGTGCTGTTTCTCTTTATGGTCATACAGTATATTGGGTAACACTAAAGACGTGACAGAACCTTCCGTCGTGTTACAAATTGCACAACAATTGCACAACTTCGTTTCTCGCTAGAGATACGGAGGTGGGTGTTTTTGTTTGGGAAGCATTTATCGCTGTTGACCCTATATAAGTGAAAGCAAAGGCCTTCTGTCTATTACCCACATAACCTCAATTTTTGTTCAGAGGCAACAAAGCGGTTAAGGAACTAGCCCTCTGAGGAGAAGGTGTCAAGTGTTTTAAAAACAAAACTCCAAAAATGAAATTTTATTGACTTGTAGGTTTAATTAAATATGTTGTCGATAAAATTATATCTGTTATAATTTTATAATAAATGCAGTCTGAACACTAGTGATGTGTTCACCAGTAATCCATGTTGCTTCAATGGTAGTACAACTGTGGCTAGTATTTTCTAATACCCATTGCTAACAAAATGTTTTTAATAGCCTTGTAAAATAGTAGCCAGGTTCCAGAAGGTCTTTAGGCATCTGAGGCTACAGTCTAACCGCTTGCTTTGAAGTAGTCTTCTTTTTTGTATACTTAATGCTTCTACCTTTTGTACATTACACTCCGTGACATTTTCCTCATTTCCTTGCTGATCGCTCAAACAGTATGTATTTGGAACATGATCCATAGGTGAGAAGGCCCAGAACCTGGAGGAAGAAGAGCAGAGAGCTGCATCTGTCACACGGAAGGCCAGCCGCCTACCTGAGTTAAGGCTGGTACTGCTGGGTTGGAGGTGGCCTGGAAAGAGCCTGACAGGTAACACTATCCTGGGCCGGGAAGAGTTCCGCTTGGAACGGGCTGCAGAGTTCTGTGTGAAGCGGCAAACAGAAGTGCGTGGACGGCAGGTGACAGTGGTGGACACGCCAGGTTGGTTCTCTTCCCAGACCACTCCAGAGTCCTATCAGCAGGAGATGGTTCGTGCTGTCTCCATGTGTTCCCCAGGGCCTCATGCTTTCCTGCTGGTCATCCCAGTGGGTATGTTCACGGAAACAGACAGAATCCGCATTGAGGAGAACCTGGCTGTCTTTGGGGAATGCATTTGGCGACACACCATCGTGGTGTTCACCTGGGCCCCAGGGCTAAGGGACATGCCCATTGAACGCCATATTCACCGGGAAGGTCGTGACCTGCAGCAGGTGTTGAAGAAGTGCCAGGGGCGCTACCATGTCATCAATAACCACATCTTTGGGGAGCACCCACAGCTTGCCCTCCTCATGGAGAAGGTTGAGAAGATGGTGGCTGAGGAGGGCGGTATCTATAATGCTGATGCTGAAATGACACAGTCGGCCATCGTTGATGCAGAAGACCGTGACCTTGGTGCTAAGCCCAAGCAGAACAGCAGCATGGCATTGGTGAAGAGCTTGGAGGTGGACGCCCCTCAGAGTAAATAACATTTTGTATTCTTTCAATCTACATGTGATTGCTGTTGTTAAGTGATACATTTTCTCACTGTGTTTGTGTTAAATACCACTGAAATGTTCTGTTTTCTTCAGTGCAAAGTAATGGAGAAGAAAGCCGGATTGTGACAAATTAGACAAATAACTGTGACCAAAACAGAGGCTTACTCTGCCAGGTATGCCGTTCTGCTTCTGTAAGATGGATCATTTTCTCAGTTCAGGATTGCTACTGTAAATACGTGCACAATCGCCAGACATTTTCTGGTAGCCAGCATGTTCTGACATTATTTGATGAAAAGTGGGTGCTCACTTTTTATATGTTTATGCACTAAAATTTATGATTGAGGAAATACTGTAATAATATGTATGTGTGATTTTGAGCTTGATTGTGCCTCTTCAGATGCTGTGAAATCTCTTCAGGTACTACAAGGGGGAAAGTGGAAGATAGCGATGCAGTTAAATTAAAATTATTACAGATTATTTGACTTGAGGTTTCTCTGTCACTCAGGGCTGAACACTGTTACGTGGAGCAACCATAGAACTAGAAGGCCAGAGTTGACTGGATCTGGATCTCGACTTCCATGTGGTTTCCACCAAAAGTTACAGAGCACACTGAGGTTGTTTTTTTTATTTTTAGTCTCTGCCCTTATTTTTTAATAGAAGAAAGTCTTGTTACATAGTACCTAATCTTTGAGCTTTAAGATTTAAGTTCAAAAGTTGACCTTGAAGTAACGAACTTTGTATGCTCTTCATATACTTTCTACATCTACTGCGAATAGGCATCTGTGATGACAGATGCACTTTGATGCAGTGACGTCATTCCTTGTTAGTCTTCTGACAAAATTGACCATGTTGTCTGTGCAAGGCTGCAATATCAGTCTTTCTACTCTGTTTGGCTGGAGGTCACTTTTTGAAATTTGTATTTATTTATTGTTTATTAGGCGCCTGTCAGATATTAAGGGAACAGAGGACGAGAAAATTATATCCTGTGCTACTGTTTTTAATGTGGCCAGTACAGTACAAAAATCCTGAATCAGTTTGATATCTAGGCTTGACTGATGAACAGTTAACTGTTTAATTAGGGGTGCTAAAATGTTAGTAGAATCCCACTGCTCTATGCACATGTGTAATGTAGACACTATGGCCAGATTCTCAATGTGAAGTAATTTAAGATGAACAGCCCATATGTTAATCTTTAAATGCTGGCAAAGACTGTACATCACTGTGGTTAATGATAATGATGTCTTCCTGTTATTGTTACCAAAATATGCATGTTGACCAGGGGATAATGTTATGTGCTTTATTTAATGCATATGTCCCGATGATCTATGTCATGGCTACTTCACTATACTAATTGCCTTCACGGCAGTTTAGTCTGTGAATTGGTTATTCTAAGGCATGTTCCAGCAAACCAAATGTACTTACGGGTCCAGCGTCAAGAGAACTTTATTGGTACAAAAAAAAGAAATGAGCAGGTGATCAATTTTGCATTGCATCTCGGTCCACATTCTTCATCACAAGCTTACACTGGATTCAGTTGTACATGTTGGTTTGTTTTATACATGGTTTCACATTTACAAGGTTAAAACCTTGTTTCGATCCATAATCATCACAAACTTCTTTTCGCTCCAGTGCCACATTGCCTTCGCCACCAACCCTGCTTGCATATGCAAATTCCAAACAGGACTATGGCACACTGGTGCATTTGAACACAATGACAAATTAAAAGCCACCCAAAATAAGTATTTCCCAAATGGCTCTTACAATGTATCTTAAAAAATTAAGCTGCTCGTTAGTAAATGCTATGCTGCTTAAACTCATACTGAAAAAGTCCCAGCAAATTTAGCAGTGCTGGAAAACAGAACTCTATTATTTCTACTTAGGCAGTACTATTCCGTTTTAAGTTAGTGTGTATGTCTGTGTTTCTCTTGCATTAGTTGTGCTTATTAAAATTCTGCCCCGATATGACCAGAACTTTAGTTCTGTTTTGCTGTGACAGTCACTTCTTTAAAAAAAAAAAATTCAGAATCCAGTAAAGTTATGGTTATTGGTTTGATTAACTGCAGTGCTTTATTATAACTTTCAAAAGTTATCTGCTAAATGTTTACATTCCTTCTTGACACAATATGTATTTAATATATGCAGTGGTGTTTTTATTTGGTTGTATATCACTGCTTTTGATTCTGAACAGTTATTCAGAGAAACTTTGTTTCCTTCAATGTTTTAGAACAATGTACCTTATTTACCTAAGACTGAAGGATAACCTCTTGAAAAATCACAATCTCTGTTTTCAGCAGAATCAAATAGTTAAATGAATGTAAATTCCACTATAACTTCCCCATGTCGCTGGTACAGTTTAAGTCATGGATGTTCAAGTTTAACTCAGGTACCTACATCTAAATGTGAATATCTCAGACAGTTTTTCTCAGAAAAACACTATCTTCTGCAAAATTAATTTGGAGTCAGATTACATGTATCATGAATTGTTTGCTGGGAAATATAAAATACTACTTTGTCTGGATGTAGTCTTTCAGCTCATAGGTTGCTTGGTGGCTTGCAACATGGATTTCAGTGTTGCTTTCTTCAGCACAATGTAGGCAAAACTAAAAACATATGAAGGGGATGGCATGTAAATTTTTGTTCATTTATTTAACTTGCTGAATATAAAGTTTTTAACCACATTTCTGAAGTCTGTTATATTCCAGTTAAAACTCTGCCATGTCTAAAAGTAATTTTATTGCATTTTACTTTGTAATATTTGATATCATGAATTGAATTCCTGCCATTTGTTTTCTTTTTGAGCTGCAATAAAATTTAAGACTTTAGACTCATTACCTATATATATTCTGTGAGAAGGCACACAACACATCCTGTATTAGTGTAACATACCTGAAGACAGCATTTTACAAGTTGATTCAATCTTAAGGTCTCCATTTGCAGTAAAGTGGTAATCTTTTCATGCAGTGTGTCTAAATTCAGTTTTACTAAAAGTTGCCCAGGGTTACTATTTTAACCTTCCAGTGGATTAGACCAAATGTTTAGAAGCCATGCCAAAATAAAACATATTCCAAATTAAATGAGATGAAAACCTTTCTAACTGCTTCTATAGCTTTTAAAGGACTAAATATTTAAAAAAATGTTTTGTCTTGGTTAAGTACTGCCATGTGTTCAATATATATTTATCATTATATTTAACCTCACAGGTTAAATATAATGATTCAGCCCACCACCGCCACCATCAAAATAGTTTTTAAATGACAATGTTACATAACACGATGCTGAGACATATGGTTTTGGTGGAAATAAATTCTTTTGACACTGCACCTCCTAACATTTACTCTGTCCTGGCTCTTGAAGAGGAAGAGGAATAGAGTTTGTAACAACCCACAGGGTTTATGATAGGTATACTCTAGATTAGTTCAATGATCTTTCAGCATTATTGTTATTCAAAATGGGGATTATATATATACACTATTGCCAAAAGTATTGGCACACCTGCCTTTACACCCACATGAACTTTAATGGCATCCCAGTCTTAGTCTGTAGGGTTCAATATTGAGTTGGCCCACCCTTTGCAGCTATAACAGCTTCAACTCTTCTGGGAAGGCTGTCCACAGGTTTAGGAGTGTGTCTATGGGAATGTTTGACCATTCTTCCAGAAGCACATTTGTGAGGTCAGGCACTAATGTTGGACGAGAAGCCCTGGTTCGCAGCCTCTGCTCTAATTCATCCCAAAGCTGTTCTATTGGGTTGAGGTCAGGACTGGACTCTGTGCAGGCCAGTCATGTTCCTCTACCCCAAACTCACTCATCCATGTCTTTATGGACCTTCCTTTGTTCACTGGTGCACAGTCATGTTGAAACAAGAAGGGGTCATCCCCAAACTGTTCCCACAAAGTTGGGAGCATGAAATGATCCAAAATGTCTTGGTATGCTGACACTTTAAGGCTTCCCTTCACTGGAACTATGGGGCCAAGCCCAACCCCTGAAAAACAGCCCCACACCATAATCCCCCCACCACCAAACTTTACACTTGGCACAGTGCAGTCAAGCAAGTACTGTTCTCCTGGCAACCGCCAAACCTAGACACGTCCATTGGGTTGCCAGACAGAGAAGCGTGATTCATCACTCCAGAGAACATATCTCCACTGCTCTAGAGTCCAGTGGTGGCGTGCTTTACACCACTGCATCTGATGTTTTCCATTGCACTGGGTGATGTAAAGCTTCAATGCAGCTACTCGGCTATGGAATCCCATTCCAAGAAGCTCTCTATACACAGTTGTGCTAATCTGAAGAAACACGAAGTTTGGAGTTCTGTAGCTATTGATTCTGCAGACAGTTGCCGACTTCTGTACACTGTGCGCTTCAGCATGCGCTGACCCCGCTGTGTCATTTTACATGGCCTACCACTTCGTGGCTGAGTTGTTGTTGTTCCCAGTTGCTTCCACTTTGTTATAATACCACTAACTGTTGACGATGGAATATTTAGTAGTGAGGAAATTTCACGGACAGATTTATTGCACAGGTGGTAATCTATCACGGTACCACACTAGAAGTCAGTGAGCTCCTGAGAGTAACCCATTCTTTCACAAATGTTTGTAGAAGCAGTCTGCATGCCTAGGAGCTTGATTTTATACACCTGTGGCAATGGATGTAATTGGAACACCTGAATCCAATGATTTGGAGGGATGTCCCAATGCTTTTGGCAATATAGTGTGTGTGTGTGTGTGTGTGTGTGTGTGTGTGTACGTGTGTATGTATGTGTACGTGTGTATGTATATATATATATATATATATATATATATACATACATACACACACACACAGTGCATTCGTAAAGTACTTACTTTTTTCAATTTTGTATGTTGCAGACTGATGCAGCTGTTCAAATTCAAATTTTTTCTCATTAATCTACACTCAGTACCCTGTAAAAGTAAAAAGAATTTTAGAAATGTCTGTAAATTTATTAAAAAGAACATTTGAAATATCACATTGGCATAAGTATTCAGACCCTTTGCAACAACACTTTAAATTTAGCTCAGGTGCCTCCCATTTCTCTTGATCTGTTTCTACACCTTGATTGGAGTCCACCTATGGTAAAATAAATTGATTGGACATGATTTGGAAACGCACACACCTCTCTATGTAAGACCTGACAGCTCACATTGCATACTGTATCAGAGTAAAAGCCATGAGGTTAAACAAACTGCCTGCAGAGCTCAGAGACAGAATTATTTAAAGACACAGATCTGGGGAAGGGTACAAAAAACATTCTGCTGCACTCAAACAGAAGAAGTTTAGTACAACCAGGACTCTTCCAAGAGTTGGTCGCCAAGCCAAACTGAGCAATCGGGGGGGGCCTTAGTAAGAGAGGTGACCAAGAACCCAATGGTCAGTCTGACTGAACTCCAGAGATCCTGCGTGGAGGTGGAACAAAGTTCCAGAAGGACAACCATCACTGCAGCCCTCTACCAATCTGGGCTTTATGACAGAATGGCTAAACTCTTCTCAGTGCAAAACACATGAAAGCCTGCTTGGAGTTTTCAAAAAAGCACCTGAAGGACTCCCAAACTGTGAACTGTGTGTAACAAGATTCTCTGGTGTGATGAAACCAAGATTGAACTGTTTGGCCTCAATTCTAAATGTTATGTCTGGAGGAAACCAGGCACTGCTCATCACTTGCCCAATACCATCCCAACAGTGAAGCATGGTGGTGGCAGCATCATGCTGTGGGGGTGTTTTTTAGCAGCAGGGACTGGGAGACTGGTCAGGGATTAGGGGAAGCTGAATGGAGCAAAGTACAAAGATACCCTCAATGAAAACCTGTTCCACAGCACTCAGGACCTCAGACTGACCTGAAGGTTCACCTTCCAACATGACAACGATCTTAAGCACACAGCCAAGACAACACAGGAGTGGCTTAGGGACAACTCTGTGAATGTCCTAGAGTGGCCCAGCCAGAGCTCTGACTTGAACCCTATTGAACATCTCTAGAGAGACCTGAAAATGACTCCACTGATACTCCCCATCCAACCTAATTGATTTTAAGAGGATTTGCAAAGAAGAATGGCAGAAAATCCCCCAATATAGGTGTGCAAAACTTGTTGTATCATACCCAATCCAAAAAGACTCAAGGCTGTAATTGCTGCCAAAGGTGCTTCACTTTCATTATGGAGTACTGAGTGTAGATTAATGAGGAAAACATGAATTTGAATGATTGTAGTATTAGGCCTCAACATAAAATTGAAAAAAGTGAAGGTGGTCTGAATACTTTCTGACTGCACTGTATACAGTATATAGGGTGAGTGTATTCATTAATCCCATGTACATAAAACCAAATTCACATTGTTTCACATTAAAGTGAAATATTTTGTGCTCTTAATTATTTTAGCCAGTACAGTTATTTAGTCCTTCATTAGTATCTGTTCCAAACCAGTTAAATTTGGCAATATGGAGTTTGGATTGTCCATGTGCACTCTACCAATCAAGATTCAAAGAACTTTATTAATCTCAGGGGGAAATTGCTAATAGCCCAGTTTCAGTCCAGTTTACGGTAAGGAGAGGAATTCTAAAATTTAATGGCCACTGAAAGAAGAGAACATAATACTTTATTAGTCCCACAGCAAGGAAATTCTCAGTGTTGCAGTAGCAAAGGGATAGCAGGAGCACTTACTGAAAAAGTAAAGTGCCTTGAGGCACATTGTTGTAAAAGACACCATATAAAAATAGATTGAAATTGAACTGGAAAAGTAACAGGGTAGGAACAATATAAATATAAACAAAATGTACAATAACAGGTAGACAAATTATAAAAATAATAAAAACAAACTCCACACTGCTGCATAATATTTGCATAAATTGCACATGGAATATATTGCACGCTGGAGAGTACTGACTTTTTACAGTTCACATTGTCTATATGCGCAGTGTCTACTGGGAGTACTGCTGGTTGTACAACCTAACAACTGCAGGAAGAAAAGACCTGCAATAGTGCTCCTTTACACATTTGGGTTGAAGCGGCCTGTCACTAAAGGAACTGCCCAGTGCTGTCAGTGACTCCTGCATAGAGTGGGAGTCATTCTCCTGCAGGGATGGCTAACATCCTCCTGTCACTCACTCACTCAGCACCTGCACTTTGTCTAGCGAACACTTCAGTACAGAGCTGGCCCTCTTAATGAGATTGTCGAGAACTTTTGCAGATGACAATTTGGCAAACTGTACATGTAGTCAGCAGTATACAGGGTGAAGAAGAACTATCCTACCCAGTTCATCTGTGCAGGACTTAAGGAGACTGGGGCTGATGCCATCCAGACCTGCAGCCTTCCTCATTTTGATCTTCCTGAGCTCATTTCTCACCTGGGTTGTTGCAAGGGCCAGACTGGAGCAAGGGGGTTGAGTGCTGGAATGTGTGAATGGGGGTACTGAATTGCCAGGAGGGAAGCCAATAGTAATGGAGAGGGGGTAGGATGTGGGGGGGGGGGGGCAGTACACTGAGGGTGAATAGGGGGGA
>JABJVR010007207.1:0-48283 GCA_025773905.1 Chitala chitala | reverse complement strand
ATATCCAGCATGATTTTTTTTCCCATTGAGATCTGATGTGTTTTCAAAGTGTTCCTTTAATTTTTTTGAGCAGTGTAGTAAAAACAGTAAATTACCGTAGTGTACTGATGAGTTTTACTAATATCAGTCTTTCTATAAACACAGATGTATTCAGTAAGGAATGGGCGTGATAGCAGTTACCTTACAGTGTGTCACATTACTTTGTCTGTTGATTACTCCCTTCCATTAAGATTAGAAACATACAATCCGTTCAATTTTTCCAGATTGAATCAACTCGTTGATATGACTTATGTCCAGTTGAAGTCTTTTCTCTACACGAGTTGTCTGTAATGCATACAACGGACAAGGTTCACTTTGCACTGTTCAGAGTATAATGTAGACAAGAAAATGGCAACACCATCAGCAAGTGCCAGTGTCTCTCCTGCGAAACCACCCTCCGGGTCCTTTTGGACTGCCAGCACAGAGGAGAGAACCGCCCATTTTCACCCATTAGTACAGTTAGATGGCCACCTTGTGTTCCACAATCTGGAAAATTTCCCATTCATGCATCACTAGAAACAGCAAGTTTAAGTGTGCTGTCCTTTCCCAAATGATGAAACTTCAGCGTGACGTTGTGAGATTTCAGTTTTCTGATTACTTTGTTTGCCTCATGTAAGGTTTGCACAGCGGCATGTTTGGTGCTTGAAGCAAGAAGAGTTACATCACACATAACGTCAGGCCTAGTCTGTCTGGCTATCCACAAAATCTGACCTTTTTTTGACCGTAGCTCAGTGAGCTCACTGTCAGTTGGAGAAGCATTCCGTTGCACAGCTCTTGCAGGGTCAGTGTGTATAGACTGTAGGTTCTCTGTGTACAGTTGTTGTTGCAGCTGTATGACTCCATCTCCACTGAAAGTCGTGAGGCTGTCCTCCCTAGTGTTAAACTGTCCACTTGGTTGGCGTATCCTTAATGTCGTCCTGCAAATGAACAGACACAATTTGTGATACTAAACCAATAATCTAAACCATTTATATTGCACTATCGAGTGAAGAATATGGAACAAAAATGGCGTATCATTCAAATAGTTAATTCAATTCAATTTAGTTAAATTTATTTTTATATAGTGCCTTTTACAACAATGTGCCTCAAAACACTTTACAGAAGCAATTGCAGATGTTAATAAGCAGTAGGAATAAATACAAATGAAGCCAGACAACAGCAGAAGAGAAGAACCAAAAACTCCACAGTGTGGAGAAAAAAAACCTCTGGAGGCCTAAGGTTGACCTGCTGCCCAGTTAAGAGTTCTACTTGCCTGAATAAGATAAATGCCCCAAATATGACGGTACAATTCACTGCTGTGATGTTCTGCCTCCTGTTGACAAAAACACATGGTCATACGACTTTCCTTAAAAATTAAAAATTACTGCTAAACTTACACTCTAAGAAACATAAAAGATTGTGCTAATGAATTACATAAAAGGCAAGACTTGACAAGGTTCACATGAAAGGTTTAAGGGGGGGGGGGTTAGACACTTAAACCTTAAAATTGAGAAAATACCAGTAATTGTAATAATAATGCTAATGTTACGTTGATGTAAAGTACAAATGTAAAAAGATTGTCCAACATGTCCAACTGTCATATTTCTCTAGTGGCCCTCTCATTTGTCCATTCTGGGTCACTGTAGAAATATGACAGGTGGATATGGTGGGCTAATGTAAACTTACATGGAAGAGGAGTGGCCTACGTTCATATGAAACTTAAGCGTATATGTTATTCCATTTTAAATAAAGCATTTCTACCAATAAAACCACCTAAATCCTACACACTAGTGCTGATGTAAACTGTTTCCATTTTACCACTGAGAGATCTAACATAACTTTAAGCCAACTGGTTGGGCCTTAGTAGCACAGCAACAAGATTGCTGAAAATAACATTCATGTTATGTTGTTCCAAATGTTGCCTACTGTGCTGACTAGCTTTGACAAATTGCTGATAGGGCAATTTTCACAGATAGCTAACATACCTAATTTGTAACGTAATTTGTGTCTTTCCCCAACAGAATGACTCTTCCCACAGGAACACAACATTATTAACTTAATGTTTCATGTCACCTTTGCCTTCTTACCATTGTCTCTTTGGCATTTTATGCATTTAACTTTAGTTAGCGGTAAGTTACTGGTAATTTTGTAGAAGTGGAATTAACAACATTAATGGAGCTTTCCTTCAGCTACGTGTGGACACAAATGTTTTACACATGTAAAAACCTAAAACAGAAAAGGAATAACTTACATACAAGACACAACATAAACCTGCCTTTCAGCAGCACCGGCATCCAAATTAACAGCTCTGTTCATATGATCACATCGTGGGAACTCTATTGCATCACAATGCATGCGCGTAATCAAATGTACAACGACTTCAGAACAACATTTACTTAGTATTTCTAGGTTTATCCATCCATTCTCTAAAAGGCTGGTCTAATTCAGGGTCGCAGGAAGCCTGGAGGTCATCCCAGGAGGCAGAGGACCAACCCACCACAGGGCACACACACTACAGGCAATTTGGAGACACCAATCAGCCTAACCTACATGTCTTTGGACGGTGGGTATGTATTACACAAATAAATTGTGTATATATCTATATTGTTATGTAGAAAATTATAGTTCTCATAGAATTTTAATATTACTATGTAAAAGGTAAGAGTGTAAATTTAATACGTTTTACTATACCAAAAAGTTTGTTTTTTCAGTGATGGGTGTTTAATGTTGTATGTGTTGCACATTGCATTGTGGGTGAAGAACTACAACCACAGTTTAGGGAAGACTGTCACTTGTGGTTCCCTCTGCAACTCTTTTTTATACATCTTGTTACTACTTTGCTGCTCTTTTCATGACAAAATAGCATTTTAGCAAGTTTAGGTTGTGATTTAGCCACAGTACAACAACAAGAAAAAGGAACATGTATAAAACCTGTTTGATTGAAATGTCAGTACTTTCTGAAGCTGTTTTTCACAACCTGGTGTCAATTGTAAACCACACATCCTGTAGCATCACAAACAGGAAATACCTCCCTCTCTATCTTAAATAATCCTGTTCTGAGTAAACGAAACCCTGTCATTTTGTGTGATACAATGGCAGAGGCCAATATTGTAGTGGGTCAGGACCAGTTCAACTGTGCAGTATGTCTGGAGCTACTCAATGATCCGGTCACTGTTCCCTGCGGTCACAGTTATTGTATGGACTGCATTAAGGACTGCTGGGACCAAGCTGATCATGTCGGTGTCTACAGCTGCCCCCAGTGCAGACAGACCTTCTCTCCAAGGCCTTCTCTGGGCAGAAATACCATGCTGGCTGAAGTTGTGGAGACACTGAAGAAGATGGAAGCTGCTTCTCCTGCTCAAAGTTATGCTGGTCCTGGAGATGTGGTGTGTGATGTCTGCACTGGGAGGAAGCTCAAAGCTGTCAAGTCCTGTCTGATGTGCCTGATCTCCTATTGTGAAACTCACATCCAGCCTCACTATAACTCTTCAGCTTTTGAGAAGCACAGTCTAACTGATGCCACTGGACAACTGAAGGACAAGATGTGTTTGCTGCATGAGAAACTGCTGGAGGTTTACTGCCGTTCTGATAAGCAGTGCATCTGTTATATTTGCATGATGGACAAACACAAAGGTCATACTACAGTTTCAGCTGCTGAAGAAAGGAGTCTGAAACAGGTAGAGTAACCATCAGAGTTTAAATAGTGTGCCTGATATGTTATACTATTTGAATTTTGTAAGAGTCAGAAGTCAAAAGATTACTTTTCCTTAGGGCCATTAGAGCACATTATGATCAGTGTGCATTCCTCTTGTATACTATTAAAACTTTACATAAGTGATTTTAGTTTCACATTTCTGGTAAAGTTTGAGATATTGTGCTGATTTTTCAAATATCTACATAGCATAATCAAGCATCTAATAATTTAAATATCTGTTAAAGTGTTAATGCTGATCTATCTAAAATGAAAGTAAAATCTGTGGTCAAAAGCAAAAATGTAGTTAAACTTCTTGTGTGTGTCTGGATTTGTCTGTTTCACATGTTCAAGGATGGTATGTCATACATTTAAGTTGTTACATGTCATACAGAAACAATTTTGTTAAAAAATGTAAGCTATTACAGTGCCACAATGATTCTTATTTTGTGCTCAGCATTTATGGCGTTGACATGCACTGATTAAAAGGTTGAAAGAATTTGACTTTGTTAAATGGTTCTGTTAGTACATATACTAAAAAACGCACATATTCAGAGCATGAGATCATAGTGCATTGCCCAAACTTATATGCATGTTGTAGTAAAATTATGCAAAAGTAAATAAACATATGTTTGACTACAGAAACAAATAGAAATCACACAGAGGGAACTGAAACTGAGAATCCAGGAGAAAGAGAAGGAGCAGCAGGAGCTGAGACAGTCTGTGGACACGTTCAAGGTGAGTTTGGATGACCTTGTGAAAACAAGAGCTGCTTCTGTCAGGCTTCAGTCAGGACTCAGTCAGGACTCAGTCAGGACTCCATCAGCCAGTGGAAATCAGAGTTATGGTACTTTAAAGCCCACTGAGCCATGCAGTGGGGAACAGGCTGTTTGTGGACTCAGCTGTGTGAAAGAACAAGATGTTTGTTAAGATGTTTGCTAAGATCGTGTTTCCTTTGTCTAACAGCAATCTGCACAGCTGGCAGTGGAGGACAGTGGAAGGATCTTTATTGCTCTGATACCCTACATTACAAAAATATATTCTGCAGTGACACAGCTGATCAGACATCAGGAGGAAGCTGCAGTCACTCAGGCTCATGTATTCTTAAAGAAACTGGAGCAGGATATTGCTGATCTGAGGAGGAGAAACACTGAACTGGAGCGGCTGTTACACACAGAGGATGATGTACATTTTCTCCAGGTAACAGATCCCAGTGTGTTTTCGTTCATTATAAGGATCAATATTCAGATATTTTTTCTGTTAACCGACACATTTTGTTTCATTTCTGTTTGACTTGAGTGACTCCACAGGAGTGGGACAGTTTGTGCATATGTTTCACTGTATGTGCCTTTCTCTTTCTGTCTTTCTCTCTGTAGCTCTGCCCATCTTCTTTCAGTGTCCCTTCTAGATCTGAAGACATCCAAAGAACCACAATGAATCTACATTCCTCTTTTGAGGATGTCAGGAGGACTGTCTCTGCACTGAAGATGGAAGTGGAGGACATATGCAACAAGAACCTAGTGAAGATGTCACAGACAGGTCTGTTGATAGTGTGTACATTCATCAAACCATTCGGAGTGGGAATTTAGGGTGTACCTATTTTTAAATTGCAACATCTGTCGGTGTAAATGTATTATACATTTAAAAAGTTTTAAATTTCTTATGAGATTACCAACATTATCATTCATAATTGTACATTATTACATGTCTGGTTCATTATGTTCTCCTGAGGTTTGTGTCATGGATTTATCCTTATACAGTATCTTACTGGTCTGTATAAGTTTGATCAGTTTAAACACTGATGGGGGAAGAAAAAGTTAAATTTCTCACCACTCAGATGAACCAATGATGCCTCGTTTGATCATAGTTAAGATTAAATAAGTTAGTTTGCCTTTAACTCTTTATAACAAGACACACATTACAGATGTACCTGCAGTATCAATAATAATTACTCTTTTTATCCTTCAGTCTCATTTCCTGCTGAAGGATCCATAGATATACCTGCAGACCTTTCTACACAGACCCAGGTGTCCAGTGCTGCCACATACCCTGAAAGGCATGTGCTGGACCTGGTTTCCCAGGGATCTGTGCTTGGTGGTTTTGAGCATTGGTCAAATCTGATGCTTCCATCCATTGCATTAAAGCCTCAGGAGCTGCCCACCATTGCCTCAAAGCCTCAGGAGTCTTCATCCATTGCCTCAAAGCCTCAGGGATGTCTGCCCATTGGCTCAAAGTCTCATGAGTCTGTATTCATTGCTTCTAGGCCTCAGGAGCCTCCACCCATTGCCCCAAAGCCTCGGGTAACTCTGCCCTTTACCTTAAACCCTCAGGGATTTCTGCCGATTGGCTCAAAATCTCAGGAGTGTCTGAATATTTGCTCAAAGCTCCATAAGCGTGTACTCATTACCTCAAAGCCTCTGAAGCCTCCACCCATTGCCCCAAAGCCTCAGGTGTCTCTGGCCATTGCCCCAAAACTTCAGAAGTCTCCTCCCTTTGCCTCACAGCCTCAGGTGTCTCTGGCCATTGCCCCAAAATGTCTGGAGTCTCCTCCCATTGCCTCAAAGCCTCATTCCCCTGAGCTGGAGCAGCTATTACACAGAGAAGAACACATGCATTTTCTGCAGGTAAAACATCACTTGCTGTGTAAATTAAATATATGGTTTAATATTCATACATTTTTCATTGTAACATTTATAATTAGCTTTGGCTTGAGTGACATCACTAGGACAACCTTTTCAGATCAAATTTTCCACCTGTCTTTTTCATTCTGTAGTGCCACCCTGTCAGAGTCCCTCCTGAATCTGAAGACATACAAAGGACTGCGATTAATCAACCTTGTGCTTTTGTAGATGAGAGAAAAACTGTCTCTGCACTAAAAATGGAACTGGAGGGCATATGCAAGAAACAACTAGTGAACACTTTGCAAACAGGTGATTATGTCTGTTGTGCTTTGGGAGACGGATGCTCAAGGCTGGAATCAAGTGCAACCAAAGTGATTTTCTGATGCTATAGACAAGATCAGACTGGACATGTACACAGGGTAGTCTGCGTGATAGGAGATGCCCATTGGTAGGGTTTGGAGACTAGATACAATGTGCTTTGCAGTGAGCGTTTTGCAGTGTTGGGACATCTAAGACCTGTCTTACAAAGTAGGATTCAGTGGTTTTCTTACTAATTTCATGTTAGTTCTCTCTAAACTTAGTTTTTCAGTTTTATAAAAGTAGATCACTTTTTATCTTACTATGTTGCTGTGAAACGTAACCTCACTGGGGGGAAGGAGTCTGAGCTGGTGCAGGAGCTGAGAGATACCAACTACATATAGTTGGCCTCACCTGCACACACAGCATTGGCTCTGGAACCAAGCTCCTTAAAAGGGGATGGTCACTCTCCTACTCAGGAGTTGCCCATGGAGTGCGATGCCGGGCAGGTGTGGGGATACCCACAAGTCCCCAGCTGGCGACAGCACAGTTGGAGTTTACTCCAGTACATGAGAGGGTTGCCTCAATATGACTTTGGGTTGCAGAGAGGAAAACTCTCACCGTTGTGCGTGCCAATGCCCCCAACAGCAGTGTAGAGTACTCAGCCATCTTGGAGAAAGTGGTTGGTGTCCTACAGAGGATTCCACCCACAGACTCCATTGTTCTGCTAGAGAACTTCAATGCCTATGTTGGATATGACTGAGAAACTTGGAGGAGAGTGCTTGGGAGGCACAGCCTGCCAGATCTAAATATAAGCGGTGAGTTGTTTTATTTCTCTGCAAGTTATGGTTTGTCCATTACAAAGATCATGTTTGAGCACAAGGCAGTTCATAAGTGTACTTGGTACCAGAATGCCTTGGGCTGATGGCCAATGATCAACTTTGTAGGTGTTTCATCTGATCTGAGGACATATGTTTTGGACACTTAGGTAAAGAGAGGAACAGAGCTATCAACTGACCACCATCTGGTGGTGAGTTGGCTCAGATGGTGGGGGAGGCTACTGGACAGGCCCAAAATGAGTACTTGCTGTCCATTGGGAATGGCTGATGGAGGACTCTGTCCAGAATGATTTCAACTGCCACCTCTGAGAGAGCTTCTCCTGTGTCCCGCTGGGTTCCTTAAGAGATCCTGGGTGGTGTGCTTCAGAAATACAGGGTACTGGAGTTGCTTTTGCAAGCTGTCAGATCCCTATATTCCCAGAGTGAAAGCTGTGTTTGCATGCTTGGCGTTAAGTCAGACCTGTACAATGTGGGTGTTGGGCTTTTCCAAGCTGGCTCTTCTCTCCCGTTTGCAATTTTCTGTCATCTCTCCCGTTTGCAATTTTCATGGACAGTATTTTGAAGCACAGCTGCAGAGAGGAGGGTGTCCAGTGTGGAAGTCGTGGGGACTCATCTCTGCTTTTTGTAGATGATGTTGTTCTCTTGGCACCATCTCGGGATGGTCTCCAGCGTGCACTTCAACGGTTTGCAGCTGAATGTGATGCAGCCAGGATGTGAATCAGCACCTCTAAGTCAGAAGCCATGGTCCTCTCCTGGAAAAGGATGGTATGCTCCCTTTGGGTGCAGGGGGAGAGCCTATCTCAGGTGGAGGAGTTTAAGGATCTTGGGATCTTGTTCACATGTGATGAGAAAAGATAGATTGATCATAGGTTGGATTTAGCTTGTGTAGTGAGGCAGGTGCTATACTGGAGCTTAGTGGTGAAGAGGGAGCTGAGCCATAAGACAAGGCTCGCGATTTACCAGTCAGTCTATGTCCCTACACTCACCTAGGGTCATGGACTTTGGGTAATGACTAAAAGAACAAGATAGTAAATACAAGTGGCAAAAATTAGCTTCCTTTGCGGAGTGGCAGGGCTTACTCTCCGGGATTAGGTGAGGAGCTCAGAGGTCCAGGGAGCTCAGAGTAGAGCCGCTGCTCCTCTGCATTGACAGGAGCCAATTGAGGTGGTTCGGGCACCTGATAAATATCTATCAGCTGGCCTGGGAATGGCTGGGAATCCCCCAAGAGGAACTGGAAGAAGTTGTTAGGGACAGAGGTGTCTGGGCATCTCTTCTCCTCCAGCTACCACTGCAACCCTGAATTGGACAAGTGGTTAAGTGAATGAATGGATGGATGGATGGATGGATATTGCTGCTGTAGTAACTTACACTGCACACTTAACCTACTTCAAAACAGGTTATCTTCAGGATCATGGATTGAAAACAGCAATAGGACCAATCAGCTCCCAAGAATATAATGTAATCTCTCATGTACCAAATTCATTTTCTCATTATATAAATTGGCATCTTCATTCGTTCAAAATCCCATAGACATCACTTCATAAGATGTCTATGGGATTCTGAAGGATCACTTCATAGATTTTTTAGAGACCAACAAAATCCGCTGGCTTTCCCTGGTTTAATATGACAGATATATAGGTTTGCAACAAAGAGTATACTATATCTGTTCCAAATTCTAGAGCTAAATATTGAGAATATCATTCCCAAGGTAATGGCAAATCCACACTGGAAGCATTTTAAGCCACATTTTTTAATGTGCATCACTTGCATGTCTCACAGAGCTGACACAATTGTATTTTATCAAATGCATCAGTCTACACTGGAAGCAAGGCATTGGCGTGAATAGAGTGACACCCTACTCATGCCTGTGTCTCACTCTTGGTAGGTTTAACTTATGAAACTTGCTACAAAAGACAGGCTCCAGGTTGGAGAAACTGTTCTGGGATCCAAGAAGCAACCTGGGAATGAACAATTTCACACTGGAGAATGAAAATGGCAGTGGTGTATTACTTTTGGATTTCCAGTTAAATTGTTAACCCTGCATTCTGGGTCATCTGGGCGATGTCTGCTGGGTTTTGGTTCATCTTGTGTATTTCTCCATTTAGCCTCATCATATGTCATTACATATTTTCAATTTATACATAAATCAAACCCTTGAAAGAAGTTAGAATACATATTTTAAAACATATATTTGTGCCTTCAAGTTCAATTGCCTTTAACTGTATTAAATATCTGCATATTACATGCATATGACAGACACACCTACAGTATCAGTAATATGTAATTATGAATTACTCTTTTTTATTCTTTTTGTCCTTCAGTCACCGTTCCTGCTGCAGGGCCTGTGGGAAAACGTGCACACTTTTCTGCACAGATTCAGGTGTCACCTGAAAGGCGTCTGTCGACTCTGGTTTCCCAAGTGTCTATGCTCGGTGTCTTTGAACCTTGGTCATATTTGACATCTCCACACACAGTCTCAGAGCCTCAGGAGTCTCCGCCCACTGTCTCAGAGCCTCAGGTGTCTCCGCCCACTGTCTCAGAGCCTCAGGAGTCTCCGCCCACTGTCTCATAGCCTCAGGAGTCTCCGCCCACTGTCTCAGAGCCTCAGGAGTCTCCACCCACTGTCTAATAGCCTCAGGAGTCTCTGCCCACTGTCTCAGAGCCTCAGGTGTCTCCGCCCACTGTCTCATAGCCTCAGGAGTCTCTGCCTACTGTCTCAGAGCCTCAGGAGTCTCTGCCCACTGTCTCATAGCCTCAGGAGTCTCCGCCCACTGTCTCATAGCCTCAGGAGTCTCTTCCCACTGTCTCAGAGCCTCAGGAGTCTCCGCCCACTGTCTTTTAAAATGCAGTATATGTTGTTACAGTTCCACCTGAAGATTAAAAATGAAATTGCATCATACACAATGTTGTTGCCATGTAAACCGTTTTAAACTGTCATTTAAAATGTAGCAGTGAAATGAAATATGTATCATCTTTATGGAAACTTACAGTGCATGCCATTGGAAGTACTGTATGTGTGGAGTAAAGGTAGGGAACTATATCAAAAAATATAATTCGATTTTCCATGAATTATTTAATGCAATATAAAAGTTTGCTATATATGTTTGTCCTGTTATTTCACATAAAAATGATCTCTTCAATAAACTGAAAACATTTGTTTTTAGTGTTGTAGATACTAGGAAGTGTTACTAGGGACAGTTGGGGAGCATTCAGAGTTACTGATTCACATGAGCTGATCTTCTGGAGGAAACCAGAACACCTAGAATAGGTCCACACAGGTACAGAGAAGATGTGATCTCTATACGGAGAGCCAGATTCTGACCTTCACATCACAGTCCCGAAAATGTGTGGCAAGAATGCCATCTGTTGAATGTAATTTCTTTCTATAAATTAAATATTAAATATTAAAATGTCCCTGACATTTAGTAATATATAAAATAATAAGTCTGTATCTTCTATTTAAGATGGTAAGTACAAGCAGATGGTAAATTAAGAGATTAACTAAAGATTAATTACATGTTACAATGAGCTAGTGCTTGCTCATTGCTGAAGCGGTATAGACAATGACTGACTGAATCCTCACCATTCCTAGACTTGGCTTGACCTTCCTTGCCATGTTGACAACTATTTTGTTGATGCGCAGTTGTTCCTTGCAAGCTCTTGATGACCTTCAACAGCCTGGAAGGATGCCATTCTTTAGCAAGTGACGGTCGGCAATGGCTGAAGTGAGAATTATGTATGTGGTAGGCAGACAACTGATTGGTCATTTTTTTCTGGGCTCCTTTGTGTCTTGTCCTTTTGAGAGAAAGTAAGTAGTGCTGAATGTCAACTAATCAAGGTTGCTACCTGGTTTCCTCATGGTGCCATTAATGTGGAACACTTAAGTGCTTAAACCAGAAATTGTGTAGCTTGTCTGGACCAGGGGTTTTCCAGTCGTGAGTCCGCCTGATGACATGCTGGATCTTGCTAACCGTGAAGCCATGCCATTCTGTAGGCACTTTCTTGTGCACCTTCTCCTCCTGTTTTATCCAAGCAGCAGTGGTTTTGTAGGTGACACTGTTTTCCAGAATTCCATGCCAGACTTATATGACTCACTTTTGGGAGGGTGGCTGTGTCAGCATTTCCTTCTGATCATTGAATTTGCAGTAGAATTTCTTGGCGTTCTTATTGAAGAGCTTTTTTTTACTGAAAATGTTTGTTTCTTTTAGTAAAGCTACTTAGCCTTGACCTGAAGTTTAATTTTTATTTCTTGCTTGAGTTCAGTGATGTACTGTGTTTTCGCTCTGTGAAATATGAGCTCAGCTTGTTTTAGACTCCTTTCTTTAGTTTACTAAGAATGAAAAGGTCTTTTCAATGTTGATCGATATTTTTTTAGATCCTTCTCTTCCATGCTGGTTCCTCTCTGGGTCTTACATGACATACTTTAGCCTCTCCGGCAATGACGGCAGCTGTTGCGTACATCAGCTCATTGATCTCTGAGGTTGGGATGATCATTCTTATAAGAGAGGGCTTGGTTCGCTGCTGCGATTTTCTTGTGACTTGCCTTTCTAAGGCACAGCTTATTAAGCCTTTTGCACTCAGAAGAGCTGATGAGGTGGGTTTCGAGCAGCTTGCTGACTATTCTCAATCTGATGTCAGATTCTGAGTTGGTATCAGAGGAAGCTGTGATGGTGTGTACAGCTACTGCTTCTGGTGTTCATTCCTCCGCAGGTTCCTCAGCAGGGCCAGGCTTCAGTGCAATTGTTTCTGCTGCAGAGCCCTAGTGTCAGCCATCAGTAAGGATGTGCCCAAGCTTGCTGTCGGTGAGCTTCTTCTGCTTGATAATCTACCTCCTCGTGGTTGCAAGCTTGTTCACATCTATTGAAGGATGAATGTTTAGGTTCTGTCTTCATCAGACTGTTATGTGCCTTTTACTACTCCACCATCCCTGTTTTTCTCAACTGCATACAAGTACAGTAGGACTACATTACATCCTTATACTAATACTGAGTCCACTTTAATTAGCTTTTTTGTTTTTTTTTTGCTGGTGGACTGTGCCTGCAATGTTGTTGCAGGCTCATATAGCCCATGTTGCAACTGTGTATCAATCTGGTACTACATGAAGCCTGGCCAGCATAAATAAATAAATAATAAATAGCCATTTTTTACCTCAGTATGTTCAACAATCACTGGGGGACACGCTCTTTTTTTATCCATGCAACAAGCGATGTGGCATGAGTTGACAGTTGATCACATATTCATGTTTGGTGTTGTTGTAGTTTAACATCATGCAAGGGATATTATTATTATTATTATTATTATTGTTGTTGTTATAACACACAAAAGCTGTAGACACACAATTTTGTTGACACTATAATAACATTATAAATGATAGCATTTCCAGGCAAATTCATTTCAGATTGAGGTATTGTCAGGTCCAACCAATCCTATTTTTACCAAAAGCAGGAAATCCTGTAAATATTTATGAAAAGAATTACTGTAAAGAAAGGTATGTCTTCTTGGATGTCAACTGGCAGTCTAAATTGAAATTCCATTTGGTCAAGGGTGGGGTTTGGAGGTCAAGAAAGAATTTTAAGTAGATTGTAATAGAAACAGCTTTTGGATTTAGATTCTGTGTGGTACAATACTGGCAGATATTCTCACGTTACAAGCCAGAAAGACAATAGGGAGACAGGAAAAGGAAGAACAGGAAACATTGCTGACTGACCTGGGAACATACGGTCGCTGTGACACGTGTTATCCATCCTCAGTGTACTTCATATTCGGTGACAAGTTAACTGTACAGACCTAATGATCAAGTCAAATTTTGCAGCCTAATTTCTTGTATAGCGATAAATGGTGAAGACATTTCTTTTTTATTTCAATTTTAAACATAAATTAAGATGACACTAAGGGCCCAAGGCAAGGGACACCCTGCAGGGGTTGCCAAGTCATTGCAGGACACGATCAAACATACACTCACCATGGCATAAGCATCTTGGGAAAGTGGATGGAATAATCCGATATTGCTTTACGAAGTAATGAATTTGTTCAATTTGTTTTTAATGCTATTATTTTGAGCCTTTATCCATGAAATGATATAGATTTACTGTAGTTTAAACTAGAACTAAAGAATTTTTATATGGTATCTTAGTGATTGAAAATGCATATACCATATATACTCATGTATAAGTCAATCTCATGGATGCATTGATGGCAGTATTAAGTGTAAACTACCTAAATTTGATATAAGCTGTGTATACATTAGATACGGGAACCAATTGCACTTAATAATCTAGACCTTCTTATGTGTCAATAGTACTGCTCAAGAAGTATTATGAAATTTCCAAAGAATATTATAGTACCTTAATGTGGAATAAAGTTTAACAAAATGCAATCAAGACCAATCATTTATTTTATTTCTACAAATATATATATTTTCTAATTTCAATATTAGGCTAATTAAATTTGCTTTAAAGTCTGTTTAGCTTTATTTCAATTTTTAACCATGACAGTCAATATCTGTTACTGCATAAATTGACCATAAATGTGATCTTGGCAAGAAAAAGTAAGGAACTATGTGGAAGTACTCACTTTTCTGCATAAATTTGCCACAAATGTTATCGTCATCTAAGATACGATAATGGAGAAACATGTTCTCAAACATGAAGTTTGAAGTTTCTTCATTTTTCTCTTGAAAAATTAAGTTTCAGCTTCTCGCTTGCAAATGCATGTGAAAGGTATCAACCAATGTCACTTTTCAGTAATAGTGCAGGTATACCTTTTATGTACTGTATTGTACAAGCACAGTAGCGACTGCTATCTACACTCAACAATATACCAAGTGACTTGTGAAATATACTACCTTTCCCTTGCTAATAACTGCTGCTGTCAATCACTTGATTGAAAAACAGTGGGATCATTTTGATTTTGATACTGCTGCATTAGCCTTGGCTTCATTTATAGTGAAAGTAATATTCTCCTGTATGGCAGCACTGCTTGACCACTGGTGCTAATGCAATAGGCTAATAACCCTACTGTATGTGATCTTTATGGTTCAAATTGATTTAAGTAAATACTATAACATGGGGAGACAGGACTGTGTTCTGCATTTCTGCCAATCAGAAAAGAGTTGCCTATATTGAAACCTTGTGCATTGCTATTACATTCATTTTGTGTTAGAGACATATTAAAACTACCAGCCCAGCACTGAATGTGAATATTAGTTTGGGTGCTAGAGTTAGATGTCCCATAGTTGATTCCTCCAATCCTGTCCATCCATGACCCCATATAGAGGCTGATAAGAGGTATAGATAGCACCAGTTGCTGTTTATAGTAGCCATCTAGCATTGTAGCCCTTAGAGAAAATGATATAAACTTCCCAACAATACATTTCCATGACAGTAGATGGTCTTCCTGCAATGTGTAAGACTGGGCTACTCTACTCTAGGCTACTCTAACTAGCAAGAATTGTTGTTGGCCTGCTAAGCAATGCTAAAATATTATAAATAATGATTTAGCCTTCTCATGACAGTCTCTGTAGCTCACAGTAATTACTGCTGCTGGCGCATGCTGTACATGCCAATACAACTATAACAGTTTGCTATGGGGCTGCTAGAATTTGTATTATTTGCTAACCTCTCTCTAAACTCTCTCCCTGTACATGTGGGTACCCGATGCCTGCCTGGGCATCATATGCCTTCACAGAGTGACTGACTCCTAATGTATCCCCTTGGATGAAGCTTCACCTGAGGGACACCAAAGGCCAATGAGAGCGGCTTCAGCACCAGGAGCAAAGGAGGGCTAAATTGTGTTATTTATACCAAATTACTAGTAACAATCAGTCTCAATATATATCACTCCATTCCGTAATGTTAGCATGCCCAGGAGGGGCTGGGCAGCCAGTCAACCTTGGGCCCCAGAGGTGTTTTTCTCCACACTGTGGAGTTTTTGATTCCTCTCCTCTGTTGTTGTCTGGCTTCATTCATGTGTATTTATTCCTCAATATCTGCAATTTCTTGTGTAAAGTGCTTTGAGGCATATTGTTGTGAAAGGCGCTATATAAAAATTAATTGAATTGAATTGAATTATGGTGGCATGGTGGTTAGCACTGTTGCTATGCACCTCCAGGCCTAGAGTTCATTTCCCACCTTGGGTTTGTGTGTGTGGAGTTTGCATGTTCTCCCTGTGCTTGGTGGGTTTTCTCCAGGTGCTCTGGTTTCCTCCCACAGTCCAAAAACATGCAGGTTAGGTTGATTGGTGTGTCCAAATTGCCCGTAGTGTGTGCCCTGGGATGGGCTCCAGGTTTCCCCGTGACCCTCACCAGGAATAAGCGGTTAAGATAATGGATGGATGGAGGACATGCATATATTTGCTCTGGTTTTGAAAGTAATAAAGCAGATAAGGGCTAATTGTTCATGTCAGCTCAGAGTGAGCAAAGTAAACCTATTTTAATCATTGAGTAGTTTTTCACCGGTTAGCATAATCATTATGTAGAAACTGAGCCGTTTTCTTGGGCTGTGTTGTGGTGACTTGGATTCCATGTGGATGAGGCGAGATCAGTTTCAAACAGCCGGTCTGCAGGCCAGACAATGTTCTGCACTGTCATTTTGTCCCCTTGAATAACGTGTAATGTTGTGTAAAAAAGCTCTCCAGTTTGGATGGAGTCTAATTATTTTCCACAGACTAGGCTTCCTGAATGATTCCAAATTATTCATATATAATACACTGTTCCTCGTGTAAGACATATGACACATGCTTTAATGCACACCGCTGAATATGGTTAGTGAGGAAGTTGTAGAGTGGAAGTGCTTTGTAATATTTTAATTTTTCCCTGTAAATTGATGTATAAAGCATGCCATCTCAGTTTAATGCGTTAGCCTTTGTACCCACATCTGACTTTGAAGCATTCAGGGCCGATCAGCTTGAGACACCTATTCACCTTTCACGTGAAAGTTCAGTGCGCGCGCTCCGCCCGTACTGACCGGTCATCAGTTTAAGCTCTCCCGACAGTGAATTAGATTCACCGTACGGCGCGGCACGAGCGGTGGCGGGCGTAAATCCGTTGGCGGACTGGAAGCAGCGAGAATGGAAGATTAAGTGGGTCGTGGGCAGGCAGGTTCACGACGCTATGCCACTTGCTCACAGTAACACAGTGCAGCCGGGGAGACGCATGTCAGTGAAAGGTATCACACTGGCCAGACCACACGCCCAGTGCATACCTGGCAAATAGGCCTGGGAAAGTGGAGCGGGGTGAGGGGGGGGCTGATGAAATATCACAGCTGCCTGAGGTCTTCTTTTCTTTAATTATTATTTTATGTTGTGCTTTTTTGGCTGTTACAATCTGATAAAAATGCATTGAAAACTTGCGCTTCTTTTATGTCTGGCTGCAGAGGTAATTATTCAATCATACATATTATATATTTACCATATTTTTAAGCCTCTTGGAGTCTTCTTTGCAGCAGGTAATGTCTTCTATGAGCAATCAACAGCTCATTCATCAATGTCAGGTGGAGAGGTACTGACCTAGTTAAGGTGCACGTCATACTGAAACAGGCTGATGCATAACCCAGGATTTATTTTGCACTGCCTTAAAGCCATTAACAATGTACACACATGCCCAAAGTTGATGTCTTGAATTCCAATGGCTTGATTTTTATCTTGTGTGATTTTATTAATTAAGGTCATATCAATATTCCTCAAGAGGCTGTACAGAAAGGGCAAACTTGTTGATGTCATCATGACACTCCCGTTGTGTTGCAGAGCATATACTTTTGCTGCCAAAGATGTAAGCGGACTGAGGTGGGGGCAGTGCGCATGGAAAATCTGGGCTTTGCACAGCAGTGGCTGGAGGTGAAATCCTAAGCAGTTTATTAACTGCAGAGCAGCCTGCCAAGATCCTCAGGAAGCCGCGCCAATAGCTGGCAGACCTGTGTGGTGCTGTCAACACCTACAGCCTATGTGGACTCCCAGAACTTCAAAATGATGTTGAAACCAAATGCACACCGAACATGACACAAACAAGTTTCATTCACTCTTCTTCTCATGATATATTTATCTACTTATATGATTCTATGTGCAAAAACAATAATAGTCGTAGTAATAATGATAATAATAATAATAATAATAGATGCGTTTACAAGTATGGAATGAAATACCTGCAAGATTCTAAAATGCTGGATATTTAAACAATGTCACACATGTGGGAGCACTGTTGTACTAAATATCAGCATAGTTTTTATGCAGTCATAGGCATGTGGCAGGAGGCCAAGTGTCAAATGCATAACAACCGTACTCATATTCAGTACAAAAGCATGGCTTCGAGTGTGATATTGCATTTAAACAACAGCGCCATTTTTTTACTGACACTAATAAGTGAGAACAGATTATTATTTATTTAATCAGTTATTTGGATCCATCAACACAAACAGTTCTTTTTGGTGTAGTTTGTTACAATGTAACTTTGAGCTCGTGACCAACAGAAAGTGTAATTAACAATTATTAGAATACCTTTGAAGCAAAGTGATACATATAGTTAAATGCCCCAGTGCTGTTGTACTTTATATAAATACTCATGGAATACCTCTCATCCAATCAAATTACTTGGTGGGAACTAACTGTTGCATAAAATAACCTTAAAACACCTATATAATTAATTACAATTATTGCGTTGTTTTGTGACAAGATTTAGAATTTGTCTAAAAAGGTGCGACAAAAAAGCATCATATAAATTATCATAACTTGATATGATGCAAAGATAAAGTAAAAAAAAAAGAAGACAATGATAATTTTAAAATCAAACATTGGCATTATAGTCCTGATACGTATGTTCCACAGATCTTCGATTAAAATTTTGTATATTCGTTTTTCTACATATATGTCATGGTGTCTGGGTTCTGAAGAAAAGTTTTCATTTAATTTTATTTTATTTTGGTGAATGGCTTTAATTCGGCTACAAAAATAGTGTTTATAACAAATGTTTGAAATTTTACTGTATATCTTTCATTAAGATTAAAAACACCAGATTATAATTTTTTTAAGGTATTATCTCTTCTGCACCAGTTTCCAGTGTTTTATGACCATCCTTATCGCAACACCATGTGGTTTACAAAATGCAGTAAAACATCATTAATTTGATATCTGCTTAGACAAAACTTGATTTATTGAGATCTTTAGAAAGCTTCCTTCCAAATCTACTCTCACTTGTTGACTTTATACTGCTTGCTCAATTTCTAATAAAATTTTATAAATAAATCTCCCTTTTAACCGTGATCAGGACACTTTACTCATTACTCACATAGAGAAAATATATAGAGACAAACCACAAAACAAAGCATTATAACTCAGGTTTGCATCAGTCAGTCATCTTCTATACTGCTGATTCTGGGTGAGGGGTCACAGGAAAGCCTGGAGCCCATCCCAGGACACAGAGTAAGGGATACCCAGGACACCCACACTCACCAAGCAACCTAAGCTGCATGTCTTTTGGACTGTGGGAGGAAACTGAAGAACCCCCACAAAGCAGAGGGAGAACATGCAAACTCCACACACACACACACACACACACACACACACACACACTGCAGAAATCAGGCCTGGAGGCACAAGGCAACAATACTAACCACCACACCACCGTGCCACCTATAATTGCATCAGTTCTTTCTTATTTTATTTCTGCTGCATTCACAATATCACACCTTCTGAATTCTGCCAGGGAATGTTTTGGCTGCAGAATGACCCGACTGTAATTTTTATCAACCTTCTGTACAGTTTGGTTTCCGACATCTCAGTGGTTTCTTTAAATGAATTTGATATAAACCCTATCATTTAAAATTAACCTATTTTTCCAATGTGGAGACATCTTCCAACTTTATTGTTACTGCCTCCTTGCCCTCGTTGTTAAAAGATGAACCGAGAGCATTTTTGTATTGTTACAGTGGAACATCATATTTTCCTAAAGCTAAAGGCTTTAATGTTGGAAAGCTGCTGTTTTCTTAGCTGGCTGTTCAGTTATAATACTAAGGCAGGATGTAAATAGCATTAGAATCAATAATAATTGACATGTTTACCTCACTGTGTTAAGTTTAAAATCTCTGGCATTAGCTGGGTCTTTATCATACTCGCTATTAATGCACAGAGTATGGATTTACAAGGCTCTCTGTCAATACAAATCCTAGGGGAGAATGGCTGATTGTATCTGCTCAATTGTATCATGTTCTTCTTACCAGAGAACATAAGATGTACCAGCCAAGATAACCAGAACTTCTCTTTTAATGTAATCAGGCCTGTTTTGGGGCTTAATCCTGTCTTCCAAAGGAACAATTTTTGGTTTTCTGAACAGCGGTAAAAGGTCTCCACCGATACAAACCGATATTTAGAGCAGAAATGATGAGTGCACTGTAAATAATTGCAAACCAAAATCACTGTTAAAAAGCAAATTGCATTAATTGCTGAATACAATTAAAGGTATGTACAAATATATAAATAATTATCATATCAGCCTGTGTATCTGAAAGCCTACTGTATGCTTATGTTACAAATATCTCCAGTATTTATAAAACTTTGTGTATTGCGTATTTCAATCATGTTCAGTAATTATATTCTTTATTCCTAAAGCTGGATTTTCAGGGTCATTTATGGATCGTGATTCACCCCACAGGTGAGCACAGCCTTCAGGAATTAGCAGATGTTGTGTCAATCACAGAGTCTTTTCTATCTGTGGACAAGCTGAACCTCTGCAATAACAGGAACTGCTGTTGTTGCAGGTAGAGAATCAAGACTCAGTATAAGCTATAAGATTTTATATTTCAAGATTTTTTTAATAACAGACTGCTGGAACTTTCAGTGTTTATCAGGCTACAGGGATGCAGGGTCAAGTACAGCATCATTCCTAAATAAAGGAACAGATTTTGTATGCCAAAAATGTCCAGCCATTCAGCATTTTGCTGGTCATGAAACAGAGACAAAAGCTCTGCGCGAAATCACAACCTGACAGAGCCAACTTAGCTCACGGCCATAACTGTTGCAAGCTGTGTTTGATGCTTTAAATATTTATTTAATTTTGATGACACGGTGGAAAGGGGCAGCTGGGAGTGGGAGAGGTTTTAATGTCCATACATGGGGGGGGAGGCTATTTTCCCCACTGATTCACAGCTCACCAGATTCACCTATGAGCAAGTCAGACATCCCTGCTTTGCCAAATCTGTGAATGACCAGCCAGTGCAGATTGCCACAGGAGTCAACACCAGTCACAAAAAGTGGCACTTCCACATGTAGATGAAGTGCTTGTAGAAATTGGGTATGTGTGTTTACTGATCTTGTTAACTGTGCATAACCAAAACACAAATAAGCAACACTGGTCCTGCTACCAGTAACCAGGGACCAGCACATTTGTGGCTTTCTAAATTATAAAGACCGAGAAGGTTAAAGATTGAAGTGTGATTATTACGGTTTCTATTTACACTGACATAGAAAAGACACTTCTCAATATTTTACTGAAAATGGTCAAGGAAAGCTGAAGAAAAATTAAAAATATTTTTGAAAAATTCATGTAGGTTTTTGAAATGTTATAGTTTTTGCGATGAAGAGAAATCACTGAATCTTTTAGTAGAGCGATGATTGACGGTCCTTCACACCAGGGCGAAGAACATATATGTTTACAGTATGTAATGACTCATACATGCTCATGAACATGAAGGCAAACGTGTATGCGTACTCTACTGATAGCAAGGAAAAATAAAACTGTAACTACTGATGCAGCACTTTTATCCTATCTTTTAAATTTTATTCACTGAGCAATGTGAAATGAGTAGCTATTTTATTAAGATAAGCCAGGGAGAATGTACAACAAAAGACTAATATGGGAAATATTGATATTAATTTCATTTTTGTACTTCCTGTTAGCTGACCAGTGTCCTTTGCTGATAGTAATATGATTATCATCTGACAAAGAAATGAATCTGAGTGAACTGGATAAAAATCCTGAACCAGACAGATAATACTCAACTCACCATTCCAAATCTATCCAATCACCTCTCAGGAAATCTGTTCACGTCTGCGGACAGACAGGAGACACTGAAGCAGAAAAGGGCTACGTACAGACCAAAAACAAGTTCCAAAGAGTTTGTTTTTGGTCTGTACGTAGACCTTTGTGTAAAGAACACAAACAAGAGTAAGAACTACACAGGAATGCCAGTGCACAGAACAAAGGCACTAGAGAAATGCTAAAACAATTATATATATATATATATGTATATGTACATTTTTTTTATAGACTTAAATTTTTATTATAAAGCAGAAAATGAAACTGAGATGCCTGATGTCACTGTAGTTCACACCTAGCACTGTGAGAAAACACCTGAGGAATAATAAAAGGGACCAGCAACTAGCAGTTATAGTGGTGCTCCCTGCTGTGAAAGTACAGACAAAAGACAAGGGCATGACTTGCTTCATTGAGCAAAGTCAGTTCCAATGTATTATCAGTAAACAGAATCCCTCACCACTACTGCCACACTGTTTCCACCCAAAGAGCGTGCACATGTGACCGGCTTTACCCGTAACTCTTCATGCAAATGCTTGTCTTCACAGTGTTCGGCTGTGCACATAAAGGCACGCAGGATGCCGACTCGAGACACAGGCACCGAGTGTCACAGGTGGTGCACAGCTACACGGAAATCAACCGTTTTTCCTTTGAGCGAAACGGAGGTGGCGGTTTCAAAGGCTCCACACGCTACGAGAGTCGGCGCTTCGAAGACGAAGAAAATGAGAGAGAGGCGCAGGGAGGAAGAGCGCATTCTGCTCAGCGCGGCATTTGTTCAGCGCTACACTTTCTGAGTAATGAGTGTCTGGGCTATGGTCAGGCTTTTTGCAGGTTATCCTCTGCTGGTCACCATAGACACTGTAAAAAGGCTATTAAGAAACGGCAACTCCAGTGCCTCAACTTGAATGGAAAAGCCACAGGCCTGCAAAGTTTATGTCTCCTTCAAGGGTAAGTATGGAAATCGCAAAGGCTCAGTATGATGAAAGCTCTGCAGAAATCCAGAACTCATATATCGTATATTCCGGCAATTAATAAGCAGCTTACAAATATTTCAAAGCCCGCCTCTTCTGAGCACCAATTAAAAATGGGGAACTGACTGTGAATAAATGTTTTTTCTCTGGCCCTGGCTTCATGATTTTGAAGTGTGAAAAACATTGCAGTGAATGGACCTCCATCTGTTTAAACACATAACGTGTTAGAACACATCGAGAAGGGCTCGTATTCATTGAAAATGTCAACAAGAACAAACTGTTAAGAGCCTCTACAGAATGGTCAGCATGTAACATCCAATCTTCAGAACAGCAGAAACATGCAAAGTGAAAGAACTCCATGATTATGCTCTGAGCATGTAAAAAATAGAAGGAGAACAGGGGAGCTCTGATTGAGAAAAACACAGGTTTGGGATTTATATATAAGAATAATGCACACCCACGACCCTGAATTGGATAAGGTGGTACAGTGAATAGATGGATGGATGGGTGGAATAATACACAATGAAAGGCACCTTGCTAGAAACACAATCTTTGCATTTTGTAAACATAAAATGGCTAATTAGAAGGAAGGAGAAAAAAGTTTTTTAAGGTACATAATTTGTCATACGCAAAGGGCCTGAAATCTGTCCCTGTAATTAAAGCAAAATAAGGCATAACATATCACTCCCATAGTGAAAAATCTGTTTTGGTTAGCCATTTTACAATGAGAGAAACACTGTATTTCATTAATTTATTTATTTGTATTTCTCTTCTGTTTTTTGTAGGCCCAACTAATTTTGCTATGTCCACTAAGCCTTCATGCAGTCCCCCCACCCTGCCATGGGAGCCCACAGCACAGTGGGAGGCGTTCAGCTTCTGTGCATGGCGGCTCTGTAACCGCCTCCTTGATCATCTCCAGAGTACTGAGACCACTGCAGCATTTGAATGGGCCATAAAGATTCACCTCCACCAGTAAGGCTGCACGTGGCGCTCCTCTCGTACTGTGTTTTTACTGGTTTGTTGACTACTTCCATTAGTCACTTTATTATTATTATTATTATTATTATTATTATTATTATTAAAGAATGAGGATGATGATTACACAAAAAAGGGACAAACACAGGAAATTGCCTCTGGATAACCGAAACCATCAGTAGCTGTTTTTTTTTCAAAGTGTCATGTTGTCCTTTCTCTATAACCACATTTTAGTGCAAAAAAAAAAGTATCATTAAAAACAAGAACCTAATTTTTTACAAGTAATTAAGTAGAATTACCCTCAAACTGCCAATTTAAAGTGGTGGAGGGGTTTGAGTGCCCGAATGACCCTAGGAGCTATGTTGGTGGGGGCTAAATGCCCCTAGTGGGGTCTCCCAAGGCAAGCAGGTCCTAGGTGACGGTCAGACTAAGAGCAGTTCATATACCCTTTACGAAAAGAAAAATATGGAGAACCATTACGTCGCCTGGATTGGCGTTAATACTTTGGCGCTGTGAAGATGATCACAGTTGCAAAGACTGTCGCTTGGATTGTTTCCGTGGCATGGAATCCACTTACTTTTTCATACTTTAATTTTTTTCGTGCTGTTCCACAAACTGATTTTGTTTAGTGTATGGGGATATCGCTGATGTTATTTATTTATTTATTTTTATTTATTTATTTTTTTTTTTTTACAACCACAACAGGGATTTACCACACCATGCAGCTCAGCAGTACTGACAGCGTTTGCCTCGAGGTAAAGCCCCGGGTTATTCAAACACGCATTTCTGTAGCACAGCAGCAAGAACCTCACTGCTTTTTATTGCTATAAAAAAGAAGGAAATAAAAAAAACCTGGCAATAAAAATTACTGTCACTTTGTGTAAAAATCTTCAACTGGCTCGAACCGTTGTGAGGTCACATCTCTTTTATCTTTTTGTGTCACAGATAAAAGCCCTTCCTTCTCTTTTCATTAAAATAAGGATGCGTTCGGTCAAAGGTATTTGTAGCCACTGGTATAAGTGTATTGAAATGCAATACGCTTGTGACTGCACTTTCTTCTGTAGACTTAAGCACAGTAAAGAATCTCTCTGTTTTAGGAGCTGGAGATGCTGCCACCTTGGAACTCACGCAGATCTTCCCTCAAGCGAGACAACTGTTGCCCCTGGACAGAACGTGGCTGCCCTATGGAGACCTCTCAGACGTCCAACCCACTGATACAGAATGCTAAAAGAAATCAAGACAGCAGCAGTTTTTATCCTCATTCTCCCTTCATCCAGTGCAGAAAGCAGGTAGGGTTTTAACAGCAGCATACCTTCACAAAGACACACTAGCCAAGAGGCCACAGGATGTATGTGTACCGTACCCACAATGCAACCGAGTTGTTTTTTAAGTCTTTCTCTCTCTGCTATGTGCCTTTAATATGAACAAGTATTGCACTTGAAATGTGCACAACCATGTGATCACAAATCTTTTATTTAAACCACTCACTCGAAAAAGCTGTGCTTCCAGTGCTAAAAAAAGAGACCGAGCATTCGTAGTTTTAATCCATTTATTCGTTTTTAAGATGAAGTTTAAGATGTTTTTTTTCCCTGGCTATTTCATATTTTCACTGAAGTTTCAGCTCACACTTGATGGAAGTGAGGGTCTTAAAACACCATAAAAGTCACTGATGCAGAATACGTACGAACTTTTCAATTTCACAAACAGATGTATTTTTTTTCTATTGCTAAGCACAGCTGCATTGAATCAGACATGGCATCAATATTAATGACGATTTTTTAAGAATAGTCAATATTCCAGGTCCATTAAGATTTAAGCTTTCCCCTTTAACTGTCCTCACTGACTTAATTATTTAATAACTCAATTGCTTTCAATGACAGAAATATGGAAGTGAAATATTTCTCTTCAATAAAAAGAATGTTGAAATAGTGATATTCATAGGTGAAGTTTTAGAGATATTTCAAGAACATTTTGGTTCAGTGTGTATTTTCCGGGAAAGTACATTTAAAATAAAGAGTTTTTCAAACTGAAAAAACATTCCAGGTCATACAGCAGATAAAGGTCAAAGTGCACAGTCTTTACTTTGCCTTACACAAGACATTGGCTCCTTGCCACAGATTAACATTGGCATAAAATTTAGTTGTTGTTTTTTTTTATACAATTATATTACCTCTCTCAATCCCGGCTACATTCCTGAGTCATTTTTTAAAAGGTACCCAGCTAATGGCTCATGCCTTATTGTCCTGGCGTGTGTCAAATCAGACATCAGTGTCTTACACCACCAGGCCATAAAGCAGGCAAAACGAGGGGGCTAAACTCTATGGTTAGTCCCGATTGATTTCACAATGACACGTTGGAGATTAAACCGAAAAACTTTGGCAGGGAGTAGAAGAAACCACAGAAGGGTGTGGAAATTTAACAGGCATAAAGTAAGAACTCAGAAGCTGCAGAACATTGACTCTGTTGCCGGTAAATTATTACAAAGTAGACAAGCGTATTTGCCAAGCATGAATACGTCTCCACACTAGTTTCCCTTTTCACAGTTTAGACCGGTGTGCAGATTGCATTTCTAAACCATGTACTTTTCACATACCGTATTTAGTCAAAGGAAACTCTTTGGTGTTTCACCTCTGATGAAGTTGTAAACTAAAAGGAAATGAGGAATGTTATTATCACCTTAAGGCCATCTTATTATCCTGGACTGTATTGCTCAGTAACTTTTGGGTGCATTTAAATGTATTCAGTGATGTTTCTGGCTATAACATCGCAATATTACACGCGCTATATTCTCACTTTAAAAACTGCCTCAGACCACCGATTGATTCTGTTGAGGTAAGTTTTGGAGGTGAACTACTTACAATGTGAGGTAACAGTGATAATCACCACAGTAGGACCATGTAACAAAAAGCACTTGGAGGTTTCACTCAGTTTCTCTCTTTCAGTTTCCCTCCGTCTGCTGGTTATGTCATCTAAGCTTTTCCTGGAACGGGCTCTGATCGCGTTGCCGATTTGGGAAGCTGCTGTGACCTCACACCACTGCATTGTTCTGTCTCCCACAAAATTATCCACAAGCTCGCAGGCGCTGGAAAAAACGTGAGATGAAGCATATTTGTCGCTTTGCAGCTTACGGTGTATGAGCCAACGATTTAAAAATAAAACTGTTTTGGCAGCATGATCTTAGAGTCACCAATCGCAAGTAGTAGAAAAAATGAATCAGAGAATTCAGTTATGATTGCAACGGGCTTTTAAATATACTCACTGATATCAGCCATCTGCTGTCCATCCAATGGTGGACCAGTGGTCAAGCTATCGCGCAACAACTTGCAGTGGAATGTCATGTTATTGGTTTGGGATTGAAATATTTGATCTTGACATGACAGACATTGTTTACTGGTGGTTAATCTTTCAGAGTTACTGGCAGGAATTTTAACAAGCTTTTGCAATTTACATGCAAGCAGGCTTATATTGCGAGTGATTTATTTGAAAGGTTCTTGTCCATCATTGTCAAATTCAGGAGCTGGTAGACTGAGTTCAGCATTTGATGGTGGATTTTAACACGCAGGGGATTACAATGTAATTCAAAAATACTTTTTTCCTTAGAAAACTGTGAAGTTTTATACAACAACCAAGGCACATGCCTCTGCTCTCCTTCTACAGTACTAATCATCATCTACTTAAAATACAAATTTTTCAGAAGTAATAACTCCTTCGTCGATTAATTAAATTTTCTAAATAACGTGTAGCTGTTCAATTGAAACCCATTGAAACAAAGGTGGTATTTTGCAGCCGTGGCCACCTGATTACATTTTGCACTCAGTGCAGAAAGAACTCCTCTTGTGCACAGAGGGTTTCTCATGGAAGGGAAAATATACAGCCAGCACTCCAACTAGGCAGTGTTGGAGATGCTTTCACCATCTTCCCAAAACACAAGAGGGCACAGAAATCAGTGCACAGCTGGGACCATACTAGTCCACTGGAGGGTCTGACTGAGAGGCAAGTGGGTGTCTAGGATGGCACTCAACAGTCTTGGAGTGCTGCTCTGTCAGTCTCCATCCATGCCTACACTCAGGACAATAATACACAAAGGACCATGACTAGGTAAGTGCTCCGCATGCAAACCAACATGTAATTCTTTGTCCCAAAACTGTACAAGAGCAACTGAGAACATTTAAAATAAGAAAGCAGTACATAAAGACCTGACTGACAGTAATTTATCTGTATAAGTATTTTGTTGTGGTTGGACACTCATTGAGACCAAAAAGCGGGTCTTTGGTGTTCACGGATTCCTGTTTGCAGATAATCTCTTTTAACAGACTGCCGGTGGGAGGCATAGTAAATCCTTCAGCCGCTTTACTGTGGTCAGAGCTCCAGCTCAAATGAATGTTAAAGTGCTTATCTGAACACAGTTGAGCACATAGCACAGGTTGCCACAGTCAAGCCACATGTCGCTTCTCCGTAGCTAACTCCTGTTGGACCACGAGTAGTTCTCACCTCACCGCTGGAGTCGTCCAATGAAATCACCCCAACAACAAGCAGAGGCAACTTGACCAAAACTGTAACAAAAAATTACCCAACCGTGAGAGTAACTATGGTTACTGACATTGCTGATCCCTGGAAAGAAGACAACTACACAGAGAAACATTAGTAAGGCAAACACATAAGACCACAAATGCATAATATTCCTCTGTGTCCTCTCAAAAGTCTTTCAGGCAAATATTTATAAAAAGGATGCCCCCTGTTTATAAATCCAGTGGTTATGAATGAATATAAAACTCCTATGGTGAGATCTTCAAAGGCAGGTTTCACTGCCGACAGTTCCACACCCCAGGATTCCAATCAGTTAAAACCTCCCATGGCTCTTAGTGGAGAATCTCTGTATATGCAAACCTTCCCCTCCTTAGCAGGCACAAGTGGTTAATGAGTACATCTGAAAATAACCACGTATAAATTATTAACAGAGGAAAGCTTTTTGTAAATATCCTATAATTTAAGGCAAAGTTACATTAAATCTTTCCACAACGAGAACGTCTGTAACTCTTCTGCTTGGAGCTTTTGTGCTGCACTCAAATGAGCATGATATGACTGTCACGTTCATTAGCATTCACGGGTGTTTGTGTCGCAGAGAAGCTGTCTGTGAGGTTTAGGGTGTCACTTTTGATATCAGAATGACATCATCTTTTATGTCAAATGACACAGCTGTCAACTGGAGTGTGACATGTCACTTTCAGCGTTGACATGTCATTTGTGCCACTGTTACTGTATGCCCTTCACCATGTCAAAATTGCATTGTAATTTATGACAAGCCTTTCAAGCCTGCAGCTCAATCTGACGTTTTTATCCCAATATGCAATTTTAAAGATGTATTATCCATATAAGAGCCAAAAGGTTTCATTCAAATATCACAAATATTTGCTTTCAACCGAAAGCGTATGGCATTGTCTCGCTAATCTTCTTCTCACCAAATCTTAACGTGTCTGATAACAATTTCTGTATTGGTATGTCTGCCTCTAATTAAAATATGTACATAATTTACATAATATACTCATTATAAAGCCACTTCTCATTCCTCACTCTATCCATGTGCGAAAATGTGAACAAGCAACTGTGAAAGAAAAAAGAGAGGAGCAACTCGGAGATATCATTAAGTGTACTGGAACCATTGTTAGAATTATTATTTGATGGTTTTTACTTTAAATGCCTGTGTCTTTTAGACTTAATTACATGATCTTGAATCCATAACGACAGACTGTGTAACTGAGGTTATGTAACACATCTTAAGTCTACCGGACTTAAGTCTACTGGTTGAGGTTACAACTGCTTTTTTTAGTACCTAATAAAGCAAGAAGTAGTGGTATTACTTTTAAAATCATAATATTGGATAATAGTTATGAAAATTGAGAGCATGTCCACTTTGCTAAGAGTCTGACAAGGTATGCACCCATACTGACTTTGCTACTTTCAAATGCAGAAACTTCTTTCATTGTTGAATATATTGTTAAATTCATGTTCATTTGAACTGCATGGTTTCAGACTTTGAATGAAATTGGTAACATTTTGGTTAGTGTAATGCCATTAAGTCATTAATGTCATTAAGTGCACTGGATTAATGTCAGTAAGTGCACTGTCTTAGGATGCTTCAATAAATGCTGTTTAGTTTTTTAACTTGTCTAGTCTAGAAGCATGGAGCGCATTGCAGAGATGAGCTGCATGCTTAAAGCTTAGTTTGAAAAGACATAAACACTTTCTTTAATATTGTGGCTGAATTTACCGTGCAATGTGTATCTGTTTGAAAAGGGAGACACACATCAATATACGTTTACATTTATTCATTTAGCAGATGTCTTTGTCCAAAGCGACTTACAATGAATAAGAGTACATGTGCACGTCACAAACAAGGTCAAACAGTATCAGACAATCTAACTGACAGTAAGTGCTGTTCTATAGTCAAAGTGCACACGATTAAGTCAAGCAATTCTCACACAAATCATACAAGTAAAGGGTAAATGTAGCAACGAATGACTGAAAAAAACAAACAGCCTTGAAAAAATGGAGCAATAAGGAAGCAGAGATTATGAAGGTGAGGTTCAAGTGCTGAGGTCCTCCCTGAAGAGATGTGTCTTCAGTTAGAAGACAATGAAATACTCAAAGCAAGAGGCAGCTCATTTCACCGATATGTCAAAAGAGCTATACCTACGAAAACAGACAAATGTTGAGCATGAGGTATTTGGTTTGATTTCATTTGACTAACGTTTGACATACTTTCATATCTGCTTAGGCTTTAGCTAATGTACTGGGGTTATGAAGCTGGCTGTTTGTAAGCAAATCAAGGTTCTTGATCTGTTGCATGGCTGTTACGAAGGAACGGTCTCATTGGGCTAGCGGTATGGCCTGGAGCATATCAGCCAGATAAGGATGCCACAGATGTGAAGAAGTGCACAGCAATCAGGATGTTGTTGTCACCCTCTCGGAATTACAGCAAGAGATTGGATGGTTTCTTGAGCTGAGGTTTGAAATATGTGGCTTATCAAACTGGTCCTCTTGCCTGAAAAACTGTGATAGCTCCAATGATGTAGATTAAATTCCCAGTCAGTAACTCACTCTGTTGCACAAACTTCCTCAAATACATGTTCCAGAATGTCAAACACATTTTTACTTCAGATGAAGTAAAAAAAAAATGTTTATACTAATTTCAAAACATCTGACCTGATGTTCAGCTTCACAGATGTATTGCTCATCTTCAGAATACATATGCAGCATTACAAGACGAGCCCAACTGAGTACAGTACTGGCAAGCTTACAGAACACAACCCAGTGACACCACAGTTCAAAGTTCCCTGGACAGGTCCAGGAGTGATTGAACTTCATGATGTTTTCTCGCTTCTCGTAATTCTCCTTTGCTTCTGTCTTATGTGACATTGTGACATCAGGACCTAATGAGTATGTTTCTCTTCCAGTGTTTATAAACCCCTGCACTTTTTTTGTATGTTTTAGAAAAGAAACTTTATCACCTGGTCTTGTAACTTTAATAACTTTTTTAAACTTTTGTATCCTAATAAAACAAGCATATACACAGCGTCGTGCGTATACACAAACACTCTCTGCCTGTAGGCTAGTTATGGCATTTACCTTTTGCATCTGAATTTCTCTTCAATTTTCAAACAAAGTAAAAATTGTAATTTAAGCATAAAAATGTCATACAATCTCAGACATGTCTTGTTAGATGCACCTTTTTAATAAAATGACAATTTACATGATTTTAATTAAACTATTTCCAATTTAAAATTAACCATGCAATTCTGTTAAGCAGGTGTGTATATCACTCCATGCTGGCCTGGTAGCTTAATGGTAGAACATCAGGGCATGAGGTGGAAGTCTCCTGGTTCAGAACCCAGCTGAGCTGCCAGGTGTGTCCTTGAGCAAGCCACTCTGTGCTAGCTCCCCGGGCACCGCATGTGGCTGCCCACTGCTCCCCCTAGGGGTAGGGGTTAAATGCACAAAACAAATTTCATCATAGCATGTATACAATAAAAGTTATTGTTTAAAATGTCAAACTATTTTTATACTGTTTCTTTAGAAATATGTTGAGGTTATTTTCAAACATTTAATAAATAAATAATAAAGCACTTATCATACAGGAGCATTTATTCCAGTCCCCACTGTGAGGCTTAAAAAGTGCTAAGTGGCTAACATACAGTACATATACAGAGGGCAATTCAGTTAAACAGCATGCAATCCGCTTCAACAGCTTCTGTACACAAAAGACCAATCAAGAGTTTAACGCATTCACCATTACCATTGATCTAGCATGTTTGTACCAATTCACTGTTGACTGCAAATCATATCTGCGTGACATATGCTCCCAGCACATATGGACTGTCCAAATAACAAAAAACACACTTTGAAGATGTTCTGCCACACTGGAGAATCAAATTAGCAGGGAGAACTAAAACTAAAAGGTCTTTTGGGTAATCTACACTTTATTCTCAGGAGCTCGATTAACTGAAGAAGAACAACTTTGGGGGGTCGGGTTAATTAACATTTCAACAATTAAACATCCTGAAGTTGCTGTAGAGCATTTGCTAAGGAATAAGGCCAATTCCTCACGCTCTCGTCTGGAAAGACAGCACAGTGGGATTTTGAACATAGTATGCTAAGTAAATGAGAAAAGAAGAGTCAGAGTACCTCAGAGCTCTGAGAATCTGAGCGTGGAAAGACATGGAAACATTGTGGTCCTCAATAGACAGAGTTTGCCAGCTGACCTTGAAATGTTACAAAAAAAGTTCATTGTGTCATTTTAATTGACTGGAAAACAATTAAAGTCAGGTGAACAATTTTGTAGAGAACAAAAATGGTGACAAACAAATGAATCTCGTGTATGAAAAGGAATGTTCTTTCCAGTTAGGAAATGTATCATGCATATAAAACACAGAATGTTAAATAATAATAATAATAATAATAATAATAAACCTGTTTGCTGCAGCAATCACAGACAATGCCTCCCTCACTGGGTAAATAGATTGAAAAAAATTGAAGAAATATTCGTTTGAAAACTCACTGGTTTTCTATCCATCTAGAAGCTCATGACTGACACCAATTAAAGAATGATAATAAACTTTTTATTAATTTTGCAACTGATTACTCTGTTTACCAAAGCAATTTATGAGAATTTTCATCAATATATTTGTATTTTTTTCTGCCAGGCAAATATAAAGCACATTGTCTAAATTAATGAGCATCACTCCATGATTACTATAATTAATTACCTCTCCTAAACACCTTCATCTAATTATATGAATGTCACTTGGCTGAGAGGCAAAAATAGCAGTGTTGCTAATTAACTTTGTGCAAAGTGCAAAGGAAAGCACTGTTTCTCCACCAATGAACCAACAAAATGTGACCCAAGCGTTAGGCGATGTTTAGCCATGCTGATGTGAGCATCTTGCATGCAGAGTAAAGGTCACTGCAGGCCACTGACCTCTCTGTGGTCTCTCTTTGGTGCAAACTGCTCTCTCCTGAAACCTATAACATCTTGAGCTGATCACATGTGAAGTAAGAATGATCCCTGTTCAGAGAAGGTGCACCTACCTGTAGGTGTCACGGCCATTTATAAAAGTATGAAGTCTGCAATTAGGCTAACGGTTGAAACTCAAAACAGCGTAACGGTTCATTTGTGAGTTCTCATTTAAAATCGTTACTTGGCCGAGTAACTGAAGAACGCTTCCCTGGTCTGAAAAGGTATATTGCTGCAAGCTTGAAGCCGTACCAAACAATAGACACCTGACAAATTTTCATTATACCCTGAAAGTACTTGTGAGAGTAATGACCATGTAAAGAGGACATTTTTATCTGCATTTAGGTAATGTCAGTGTTACACTCCCACAAAGTTTCCCTAATCAATGATTTATCTGTCTATGCAGGGTATTACACAAACACTTTGTTATGGAATGTCAACATGATGTAATTTGAACCTACAGTGCACACTGCTGGGATGCTATGATGCATATTTAAATATACATTAACACTATGAATTACCATACTATACACCCTTCTTTATAAGTCATTATCTGGGGAATCTTAGACAGATGGATCCACTAGCTGATTTAATGTAGGACAGATTCACTCCATGAGGCTGTAAGGAGCATCGGTCTCTGCATTGAGCATACATGACTGACTTTAGGATATTGCTTTCATTTTAAGCTGAATTTTGATGTGGTACAACACTGCCAGTTGTCGACATTAGATACGCTCTCCCCTTATGGTAGCTTCTTATTTCAGGGAATGTATCACATCCAGGGTGATTTTTTTTGCAGTCACCTCTACTATTGTCAGCAGTTGGTAATTTAAAAACTGAACACAATTTTTAATTAAAAGACCCACTATAAAGGCCTCCTGGTTCTCGTACACTTCCCAGTCCATCATAATGTCAAGGTCGCCGCTTTCAGCCTCAGCATCAGAAACATTCCTTTAAATGTACCAGGACACCTTTAATGCATGCATAACTGCAGCGCTCCAGAGCGCATTCCCAACTGCACATCTGTAATCACATCCGGATGATCCCTGGCTGCCCAAAAAGGACCTCCATTAGCTGAATGTACACTCACCTTTGAAGACGGCCTTATCAAAAGCTGCCTCTACAAGATTACAGATGAATAGCTATACTCAGAACGTGTCCATCTAGAAAAAGCAAAGGAAACAAGGCTGGCCGTATGCCTCCCTGGAGTTTCTCTGATCCTAATACTGTAGCAGCACAGCATAAATTAAGGACAATTTTTATAGGCGTTTTCTCCCTGACTCATGTTGCAAGGCAAGAATAAAGAAACTCTGGTCTTCTCTGCTGGGTATTCTGGTTCTGATAACAAACAATTTTTGAGATGTTGAACTTTTAGTCAGCAGTGCGTTGTATGTGTCTCTGTATTGTCTTATATTCGGAGTTAACTAGACAATCCCTGCACATTTCAGAACAAGGTCTTTGTGACAATTTTGTAAAGCCTTGTTATATGACAAAATGCAGTTTTTCAGGTATGCAAAAGAGAGCAGTTTTTACTGTAAGCAAAATTACTGATAATGAATTAGACACAATTCCATAAAAGAAGTTCAGAACCCAACTGATTTAATAGCACTTTATTAATCTCAGTGGGAAATTACTTCTCTGGAGAGAAAAGCAGGCAGACAGTTACATGTGGCACCCAGGGAGATAACATTTGAGTGTCTTGCTCAAGGACACACATTGTTGAACTGGGATTTAAACTAGAAGCATGCCACATCCCACACTGCTATTCTACCCGTTGAGCCACCAGGCCACCAAGTCATAGTAGAGCAGAATCTAAAGTTACATATTGCAGGGTTTTTCTTTTTTTCAGCCTGGAACATTAATCCAGATATTTCAAACTTTATCAGTTCATGAGCTATACTGTTGACTATGACTGTTGCGTCAGTTAATGCTATATTTATAGGTAATATGGCACTGGCTGTTTATGTGAAAGATTTCTTAACTAAAGCTTTTGACGCATCAGGCTAAATTTAGACAAAAAAAAATCCTAATGAGAGTTTCCTCATACTGATATAAAATCTAAGATTTATAAGCACAAAGTATGCTGCCAGCTATGACTGGTTTTGAGGCATGTCACAAGTCTAGCAAATATGAGGACATAGTGTATAAAAGGCAGCGTTTAAGTATAACTATACTTTTGACATTGTGTCTGACAAGAAGAATATCATGGATTTTACACTTGATAATTTCATTACTAAAGTTGAAAGCACTTGGTGTTGGATTCAGAAGCAAAGCTACAAATGTAATCGAGTAATATCCAGGGTTCGAGGAAGTCATAAGAGTGGAACATTTTATGCTCGAAGAAAAAAAATAAAATCGTGTTTTATCAGAGTGTACTGGATTTGGATGAAGTTGGAGAGGATCCTTTGAGGTTTTCAAAACTTTTAATGGCCTTGAAATATTGGATGGTCAACTACAGCTGTGGAATAAAGGAAATTTAGGGGTTTACTACTTGTGACAAATTCCTCCTGATACGGCATGAAGGGCAAGTCTATTTTTGCCACTCACCCTCTCTGGGGTGAAGCGTCACTAATCATGGGTGGAATAGTCCCCACCAAGCGTGCCAGCCATTGAGCATAAAAAGGGGGCTTGGTTCCTGACACAATGTCGTTTATTACATTATCATTTTATGTCCCTGAGATGAAGCGTTCAACGTGCCATTTTCCCACAGAATAAGCTTGCCCTCCAAAGTACGATGGCTTTCTTTCCCTTGGTATGAGCTCCTCTTGTTCGACTCTAGCTTCTGACCCTGACGCAGGACACAGAACGAATATGAATGAGGCAGTGCACGCAGTCGGCTTAAACGTAATCTTAAATGAAAAGGAGAACGAAAGTGAGAACTCTTTTGAGATATTGTTGTGGGTAATTTAAACTGTTTATATAACTTCTAAAAAGAGCGAAACAAGGACTTAGGGCCTGTTTAATCTTATACCAGGGCAACATTACAGGCTTTTGGTTTGCCTGGATGAAAGGAAGAAATGAAACCTCAGATGTCTTTGGAGTGACTTCTGAAAAAAATAAATAGGTAAACTGGAATGCATGCTACAGTTTCAAATGGATGTGTTTTGACAACAAGGTCATGCCAATATACAACGACCTAGCCAAAAAAAAAGTCACGTTATGGAGGCAGCGTTATTAGCTGGTATTGCTGCAACTGCTCTGGTCTAAGATCAGCAGCATTATGCAGCAATAAAATGAAATCAGATGAGTATCTGAATCTACTGAATGCCCAGGTTCTCCCATTTTTTTCTTCCCTCATGACACTGGCTTATTCCAGGCCGACAATGCCAAGATTCATGAGGCTAAAATTGTGAAACAGGGGTTCAAGGAGCATGAGAAATCCCTTACACACATGAACTGACATCACAAAGTCCTGACCAAAGCCCCCTTGGAAGTCTTCAGGATATGCTGGAGAAGACTTTAGAGAGTGTTTCAACTGTCATCATCACAACAAGATACTGGTGAGAAATTAATGGAGATGTGGATGAAAATAGATGTTGAGACGTTGCATAAGCTTGTCAAAATGATGCCACAACAAACATACCGTAATCAAAGCCAAAAGCGGTCCAACCAAAAATTAGTGTGCACCTTTTATTTTGTCAAAGCAGCATATTTCAAATGCTTTTTTTCTGCTACAGTAAGTAAATAAATTCCACTTTAAGGTTCAGTTTAAAGTACATGGTATCCCTGCAGATTCTTTTGTATTGGATACCAGCACTGCTTTCCTACTAAATCAATGAATCTTCTAGGAATTTATTACACTCCACCATCTTTTTTTCCAGTGTTTTTTCCTTAGTGGCCATTCTGATAACATTACTTAATGTGGTTATGTGCAGTGGAAATAAAAGAGTGGCAAAGTGGGATTGACAGCACATTGTTCATTCAGATTAACACCCCTAATTTCAGCAGTGTGGTTATCTGGAATTCGATGGAGAGAAGCTCATTTGAACAAGAAACTCTGCTAATACTTTGTGTTTTCTTACCCTCCAAATGTGATTATGAAAAAGAGGAACTTTCAGGAAAGGTAGCATGGAAGAATGCAGGCGGCTTATTCAAATATGTAAATAGATACTAAATGTTGAGATTAAAAGATATTTGTCTCTGCTTGGTTGACCCAACCAGCAATTTTCCTTTTCCTAAAAAAAACCCACATATGCTAACTTGGATTTATGCAAATTAGCTTTTTTAACAAACATTTCAGACCAGTCAGCCTAAAGCTGTAATTTAAAAAGTTCAATAAAAAATATCTGTGAATTTATGAATAATAATATGTATATCAGAATAAGCACATGGGTGCTAATTAACAACATTACCTGTTCTGCTCAGTCTTTTTTAACCCTTTTCAGTCTTTTTCCTCTTAATACAACCCAATGCGCCCCCTTACCAACAAAGGTTGGGGAGTCATGTTTCTCTGTTGCCATGCTGACGTTTGATGTTTGAGGCATGGCTCTCAGACAAAGGGTTATCGTCTCAGGGCAGCACAGAGCAAATTGATAGTTTCCTGGCTGAACCTAAAGCCTGAAACATGACAGCAGTACATAAAGTGTAAGTTGTTTTAGGGGAAGCATGGGTGATGGATGGATGAATGGATGAATGAATGATGGTGAAGAAATGATTCCCCTCATATGTCAGGCTAGTGCAGCAGTTTAAGACACTGCAATAAAATAAGCCTTCGTGAAAAGCCAATATTTCTCTTTGCAAGACCATATGAGAACATTCTGGCTTTATGGTGTGGCATTAGAAAGAAGATATCTGCAGTCTTGCAACGCTCAGACAACTCATCAATCTGTACCAGAGACACAACTGTAATTAGTGTCAGAACTATTGCTGTGTATCGGTAAAACCTGCTGGTTAAGGCCTGGATCCTGAACACGGCCACACTTGCCTGAGCACTTCCCAGCACACGCATAGCACCTGAGCTCCTTGTGTTAGACCAGCCCTGCATATCCAGAGAGACTTTGCCTATAAATGTGGATTGATGTTCCAATGGATACAAGGAGTTCAGTGTCTTCACAGAGGCGATGATTACAACATTGCTGCAGCTGACGGCTCTGTGTGGGGGGGGGGGCATTTTGGTGCGAGTGTCTCAGCAACAAGGAGCAAGATCGATAGATACTCTTTGGAGTTTCATCATACGTCGAAATTCATGGGGCACGCCAAGGCCAAGAGATGGGAACATGTGTATTATATATGACTTTAATGTAATCCCCACAAACCTGATCTCAGAAGGATTTCAGCGTTTGAGTTTGGTCTGAAGTTTGGTGATGCCTCTACAGTGTTGCCTTTATGTCCATGTATGAAACGGACGAGTGTGATGATATCTCTGACATAGCAGCAGGAGAAGTTCAACAGAATGCTTCAGTGTCTTGCGCTGTAGGATCGCCTAAACCTTAAGGGCGATGTAATAAGGTCAAATACGAGAAATGAAAGTCTGTGTCCAAACTCAGCTAGAACACTGCCACAGGTGAACGGCGTGGAGTGAGCTCTGCCCTTTCATTAAAAGAAAGAGTTACAACAATGTGACCTCGGAAATGCTACAGTAAGAAATATATACGCATTTTGAGCGATATTATACAGTAACTGAAAATACAAGAGGCAATTTATATACCGAGTGAAGCAAATTCTATGAGAGAAAAATATTCCTAGCACATGTGAAAAGACAAGAGCAATAATTCTAGACATCCCTGTATAGAATCCTAAGCTTATGTAACAGAATGCAAATGTAACTTGTTTCCCTCAAGGAGAAGCAATAAATTATGTGAATAAATTCATCGCGGGCTTGTCAGATGTCAATACATTAAAACAATGTCTCCTCTTCCTAGCTCCTGGGCCTACCTTCAGTAAGAACATATGTTGTAAATCTGGGGGACAACCCCATCCCTCTTTTAATCTTCACATGTCCTGAGGTAACTCATACTTTGATATGGGCGTCGGCGTTTTCCATTTTATTAACCGTGACACCCCCACCAGAGTCCTAACGCAGCACAGATGGTGTTTCACAATAAAGAAAGAAACCGAGGAGGAAGCAATGTGGATAAAAAAAATATATATATCTTTAAAAGTAAAATGAATACCAACACCCCATCCTCCCTTGTTATTTTTACAAAATGCACATTGCAATGACTTATGATAAACATTGTTTCTTCAGCTGCTGTAAACACCACAAAACACCAGTAGAGGAAATTAGCATTTTAAAACATTGCTTGTGAAAAACTGCCTTCTTTTGTGTCTTCGTTCCCCTCCATGTCACTTTTATGGAAAGGAACAATATGGCTGAGGTCTGGTTTATCAGGGCGTACAGAGCACACGCTGGCTGTGTGCAGGTTTCTGGTCATAAATTGCATCTGCACGGTGTTGTATTTACTTCTGTTAATATAAAATGTACCGTAAATGGAGAGTACAATGAAAATGTAAATCACTGACTGCCTACAATACGATGACATAACAAAGTCATAATTCCTCCCCTCTTTGGTGTCCCTTTGACAGTGAGGCCTCACCGATGACATTGTTTGCTATTAGGTGCCCATTGTCTCATTTGACGGCTGCCTTGCTCTCTCACAGGGCTGATATTTATACACCTTGTCTCTGGTCCCTGCTGGTATAAGAATAGCTCTCCAAACCACGCTTCTCTGTTCAAGAAAAAAATGTGAAGGTTTATTTTATTTTTACAGTGATTGCACTGTTTTCTTGGCTAGACTAAAAGATACAATCAACTAATTTCCCAAAAGTGTCATGTGCCTCTATGTGTGCACACTCAGGAAAATGCAGGAAAGCAATTTTCAGTGCTGTTTTAAAGATTTGTGTTTTCATACACATTAGCGTTTTGACCTCCCCAGGTGTGTCTGTATTGTTTAAAACCACATTCATGTGCTAACTAATGGTTTCTTGTATGCTCACAACATAATGAATTGGATTAAAATGGTGAATATTTGACCTACCATTGTACCTTCCAGTGAAAATGGTCAACTTAAAAAAAAAAGTACATTGCTTCTGAAAAGAAACAAAAAAAACATTGTTCACTGCTTTTATTTACAAAAAAAAATTGACTCGTAATCTTGCTTACAGTGAACCTCTTCCAAAATAGATCATCATACATCAATCTGCTAAACCATCTTATCCAATTCAGGAAGCCTGAAGCCCAACCAAGGAAGGACAGGGTGCAGGACAGTAGGACACCCTGGGTGAGGCACCAAGCCACCGCAGGGCAAACACAAACACACACAATTCAGGTAAATTTGTAAACACCAATCAACCTTACCCACATATCTTTGGGCTGTGAGAGGAAACCACAGAACCCGGAGAAGACCTGCCAAGCACAGGGAGAAGCTGCAAACTCTACATACGCAGACACAAAGCAGGGAGCAAGGCTCAGCGGCACGAGGCGATGGCACTAACCACCACGCCACCATGCCGCCATCTTATCATGCATTGATGTCTTATATCATCATAGTGGATTACAGATAAGATCAAGCTGAATTTATGTGTATGACTAGTATTCACTTCAGATGTGGTGGTCAAGTTTTTATTAATCATGATTTTGTTTAGTAGTGGGGAACTGGGTGTAAGAAAAACTAAAGAGGGTGTACGCAATAATAGAAAATGGGGGTTTAAGTTTCAACTGCAAACACAGCTGCAAAGATGAGTTTTATTAGGTGGATCAGTATGTGTCACCAATAATATAACTCTCACGAATAACACTTTGATATGAGTTTTCAAAGCAACATGATGCAACTGTTACAGCTTCAACAAGGGCAAGTGGCTGGCAACTAAACTTTGTGCATCCGTCAGAAGAAAGTGAAAAATTATTTAACAAGTCAATGAAAATCAAGAAAAAATATTATATAATGACAACATACACTCACTGGCCACTTTATCAGATACACCTGTTCAACTGCTTGTTAACGCAAATATCTAATCAGCCAATCACATGGCAGCAACTCAGTGCATTTAAGCATGTAGACATGGTGAAGACGATCTGCTGAAGTTTAAATTGAGCATCAGAATGGGGAAGAAATTGTTATTTAAGTGACTCTGAAGGTGGCATGGTTGTTGGTGCTAGGCAGGCTGGTCTGAGTATCTGGGATTTTTCACACACAACCATCTCTAGGGAAGAAAAGAGAAAATATCCAGTGAGTGGCAGTTTCTCTGGGGAAATGCCTTGTTCATGCCAGAGGTCAAAGGGGAATGTCCAGACTGGTTTAAGCTGATAGACAGGTAACAGTAACCGAAATAACCACTCGTTACATCCAAGGTATGCCGAAGAGCATATCTGAATGCACAACATGTCAAACCTTGAAGCAAATCAGCTACAGCAGCAGAAGACCACACAGGGTGACACTTCTGTCAGCTAAGAACAGGAAACTGAGGCTACAATTCACATAGGCTCACCAAACTTGAATAACAGAAAATTGGAAAAACGTTGCCTGGTCTGATGAGTCATGTCAGGGCTTCTGCTGGAAAATTCAGGTGGTAGGGTCAGAATTTTGTATAAACTACATGAAAGATCCATCTTGCCTTGTATCAGCGGTTCAGGCTGGTGGTGGTGTATGGTGGGGGGGGTATTTTCTTGGCACACTTTGGTCCCCATAGAACTAACTGAGCTTCATTTACATGCCCCAACCTACCTGAGTATTGCTGTTGACTGTGTCCTTTTTACATCCCTTTATGACCACTGTGTACCCATCTTCTGATGGCTACTTCCAGCAGGATAACACGCCATGTCACAAACCTAAAATTTCTGAAACTGGTTTATTGAACATGTCAATGAGTTCACTGCACTCAAATGGCCTCCACAGTCACCAGACATCAATCCAATAGAGCACCTTTGGGACGAGGTGGAACGGGAGATTCGCATCAGGGACGTGCAGCCGACAAATCTGCAGCAACTGCGTGATGCTATCATGTCAATATGGACCAAAATCCCTGAGGAATGTTTCCAGCACCTTGTTCAATCTATGCCACAAAGAATTAAGGCAGTTCTGAAAGCAAAAGGGGCTGCAACTGAGTACTAGCAAGGTGTACCTAATAAAGAGACTGGTGACGGTATGTAGAACATGCTGTATGTTGCATACAAACCAGTTCAGCACAAAGCAAAAGTGGTCACAAGCTGACACACCAGCATGAATTACTAGAGTCTTAACAGCTTAGTAAATGCCACAAATATTCACAACCAAAAATGGCTACGTAAAACTACACACATCCTAAGCAATGAACACAGATAATATTGCAATATTGTCTAATAATCTATTATCCATTTTTGTCTCATTTTTGTTACCCGTTTAAGGGCTGCCTGTTAACCCCGTTTTACCATCCATGTACCAAAGGGAGCACGGGTTCAATAGAGCATATGGAGATGTTCAGTGGTAGTGTGCACCATAGGTTAAATCAAAAACAGCTGGCAGTGTTTTGACAGGTCAGGTGGCATTCTGTTATACCAGCAGACAAAGGTGTGTAATGTAATAGCTTAGTGTGTCCTACACAACGTGACCCAACAACACAGCAAGGCTCTCCCTGAACCGCTTAATGTCGGAGCAGATGATATCGTTGCTGAGCCCCTGCCTGGACCACCTGACATCCTACTGTAACTGTGACACTGAGAGAATGTGGTAAACAATGTCAAACAAATGTAAATATATGTTCTAATTGATTATGTTATTACAGGGCAAATTTCACCCAAACCTCTTTAATTCTCTTCAGTTCTTCACTACTTTTCCTTCTGTCATCCACAGTAGGTGTTTATAGGTCTATGACTGCAGTGCAGCTGTAAGAAAGGGGCTACATGTGGTAGATGTGTCTTTGTGAAGTAGTATTTGTAGGTATATATGTACACGTAACAAATTTGCATTGCCCATTTATTGTAATTCCCTAGTGGGAATGGGGCAGTTTTTAAAGTGCACACACTTGCAAATATTTCTACAATAAGTGGGATTTAGAACATTGTAAGATATGTTTGTGCAAGGTATCAATCTGACCTTTGCTATTCGCAGAACATTCATTCTTCTGCAATAATAAATGAACCTTTCTATGAATGAGCCCCATTATTGTAGTCAGATTTATTATTATTATTATTATTATTATTATTATTTGCTGTACATTCAAAAAATCTTATGAGAGATTTCTGTGGTTAGAATTTATGTGAGGAGTAATTGTAACCATTATACCTCTTTTACTTTATTACTTGTACGAGAAGATTTATAGATGAAACTTTAATTATTGCAAACCTGAGAGTTATGCTCAAAAAATGAGTAATATTTTATGTTCCATCAAAATTAAGAAAGAACCATTTTTTGCCTTTTTTTGTTAGAAATTCATTAAGCAGTTCAAATACACCAGCTTTGTTGCAAGTAGTTCTTCGAAAAGAAATATTTAAAATATCTGCTTTCTGTTTTACAATAGAAAACCAATACAACATGTGACATATGCCTCCAACACAATAACTCAGATAATTACATTAGTTTTCAGGTTATAAATTTTCTTCAATGAGCTCAGCTGTTGTCATTGTTGCATATTAATGAATTTATAACTTTCCACAAGTAACACTCCTGATATCAAGTTATTTTTCTCAGAACAAAATCTGAGAAAGGTCTGCTGACTATGTCGCCTAGTTCCTGATGACAGCTTATGTTTAATTAAGAGAACTTTTGTGCACAAGCTGTTGCCAGGAAAATTGATGGTCTCATCCGCCCACCAGCTTGCTGTTAAAATAGATTTTTGAAAGTGCCCCTCCCAATATGACAAGAAGGCACTTAGTGAATCATTGTGACAAGTGTTCTAGAACTTAAGCCATGAACAGCAGTTGTACAGCTCAGTAAGGTGCTGGGAGGATTATGGGAAACTTTGTGATCTGAACCAAAATTGAAAACACCACCATATTTTGCTGTCAGTACTATGCCCACAAAGTAGACCTTTAATGCACATTTGCCTGGTCATTTATTGGTCAAAGGAGTGGACTTACAACCAAAAAGCGGTTAAATTCTAGCATAAAAGAATGCATTTGTACCCTGAAGTTCACTTCAGATTAATTCCGTGTAAATACAAAACTGTCTTGCATACAGGGTTGCACTAATACCTGTGTCTAATGAACAAATTAATAATGTCAATCAGATAAAACATGAAGTATCCATCCTGAAATGTATGCTGTTCTGTAGTGTCCAAGTATAATGCTTTATGAGCTGCAATTGATATGCTAAATTGATAGGCGTAATGCAGAAAAGTGTACACCGAAATGTTCTACCAGAGCTGTGTTTTCCCATCGATCACTTCATGCTCTGCAGTTGATGGGAGAAGCAGTGTTCTGACCATCTCAGAAACTCATAGCAACTTTCATTGCCTCATTAAATGCCCCCCTGCCTGTAATGGAGAAATGTTTAGTCCTTTTTTTCCTTCAGAGTAATACAAAACTGAATTTTTCAGCATTTAAATTAACTTGCACAGTAACAGCTATTTGGAATTTTTAACGAATTGTTATATGACTTTATTGTAAAAAGAGACCGGAGCATAATCCCTGGGATATGGAGATCATCTGGTGTGCAAAGGATTTAAAATGAGTTGGTCCAACATTTCCTTCTGTAATTTTACACGGATACAGCGTCTGCAAAATAAGTGTGAGCTGAATCTCTCTGCGTCCCACAGCGGGAGGAATAAGACATTGGTCTGACGGCTGCCCGTACGACAGCGCCTTGCATCTTTTTAGCAGAAAGCTCTTCTCACAAAATATTTTAGATTCAGTTCACAAGTAAAAATGTAATTACTGTACAATTTAAATAGTTCAGGGACAGTGGAGACAAGCATTGAAATACACACAAACAAACCCACATGCATACATATGCACAAACATACATACACACACACACACCAAACAACACCCACCTCAAACAATAAACAATTGTTATATTGTAGCATGTTGCCAGTACAGAATGCTGCAGTACGGCAATCATAAAATGTCGATAAATAAATTACTTCATTAAAAACAATTACATGGTGACTGAAGAAAAAATTTGACAAAGAAACCTAAGTGATAGAAAGCCAAATATTTTACAGAAATTTAATTTGAAGGTGGGATTTAACACTAACAAGACCGCAAATAAAATAAACTGACAGTTATTGTAAATTACTTGACAGTTTTTAGCTTTCTGTTGCTACGTCTTAATCTTCTCCTGTAAAAAGAAGCCATTTCATATTAAGTAAATCAAGTTCATTTGAAGTGTCTGGTTTATTCCCACAGTTTATCTGTTATGTTTTATAAAATAAAATAATATGTAAAAGTTGGGAAGTGTTGGAAGAATGATTTCTTATTGATATGAAACAACTGCATATCAGTCTCACTGTATCTGCAACTCGAATTTAATATAAAAACGATTTTCTGTTTTCTGTCAGCTTGAGTTATTGATTGTGGCTATCGCAAACAATTTTTATTCATGGTGCATTCTACGAGAAAATTATCGTTCAACCTAGTGTGATTCTCTTCTGTGTGATGTTTATGAAAATATATTTTGATACCACACATTACAGAAAGGTTATAAGAAAAAAAAAACATGAATGACTATGAAAATCTGTCAGAATAATTTGTGCAACGTGTGGTCGTCCAGTAAATTCACATCGCAGTGTTTTCAGTGCTGATTCTTCTGCTGCTCTTCTTCTTATTAAGCTTTTGTTTCATTATGCGCTGAATTTGCCTCCTGGTGCCTTTGCAGCCCAGGTCAGGTCGGTCAACACTGAGGAGAGATGCCTCAGCAGGGGAAGATCTTTGGCCTTCACATAACCCTCGACACATTTTCCACAGTTCATTGCAGACACCACAAGAAGCAGTAAAATAAACGGGCAGGAGAAGAATGCCGCACCTTCATCTCCTCTCTATTTTCTCCCCTGGCAATGGTCTGTCGGCAGATGAAATATTAAAGGGAAGTTGAGAGAGAACTTTCCCCCAGCACTGCCTTTAGTTTTTAGTGTATGTTCAATTTAGAATAAAAGAAAAAGTAGCTTTACCGTACATGATGGTCCTTGAGATAAACTTTAAAGTTTGTTTCCATTGCACTGTCTCAGAACAGAACAATTGATCGCTAAATTACAAGGTAAATATAAAACTTTTAATTTTCATTCAGGCATATATATCAGTACATTAAATAAAACAGCCCTCTTTTAACATTTTACTCTTAACTAATTCACCTCCATTTAAGGTTTCTTTTTAATGGGTGGAAAAAAAGTGGTTGCATCATACCGTAAAATCTTCATTGGCGGACATGTGTTCGTGTGTGGGCAGAGTCTAGATGCGTCTAGGAGGTCACAAGACCCAGTTTTACTTCAGCCTTCACCGCCTCTGTTGGGAATTACATGGACAACATTTGCCATTCCAACATAATCATGGGATCTATCCTGGCCACCCCTTTCTAGCACGTCTGACTCTGCAGCTCCTAGGACAACCATAAATTTTTTAGTAAGTATGACATCTCGCGGTTTTGTAGATGAGCTGGAGTAATGGCCCTTCTCTCCTTCCCGTATGTGAACAAGGTGACAGTCCATGATTAATGTACCGTGTTTGCCATTATCACTTATACCTTGCTTTCCTGCATGTTTACGTCAGCAGGAGAGCACACCAGAGAAGCTGATGCTATGGTGGAGCGTTGCTGCTTGTCGCTAGTTGAACTGATTGTGAAAATAACTGCAAAAGTATTAACAGACATATTTACAACTCTTTTAACCCTGCATGACAAGCCAAAAGGAAATTTGCACTGTCGATACAGTTAAAAATGGCCCAACGCCTCAGGTACTTGTAGGAACAACACAAGCTTTACCATAATGATTTATTATAATAAACAATTTTTGCATTTTAATACTGTTAATCATTTAATTGCTGTTATGAAGCAAAGGGTCACTGTTGTAGAAATGCTGTTGATTACAAAGCCGTGTATATAAATGTCTGAATGCACGTTATGAAACTATTAAGTTTGTGTGGGCAAGTCTGTTGTTCTATTCAGAGATTATACTGAAAGGCCAATAAAACTGTAACGCTTCTGTTGGCAGCAGGGCCATGAAACGAAGGGTAGGATATGGGCATAATTAGTCATCCAGTTACTGCCACTGAAATAAATAACTCATTTCACAGAACAGCAGTTTCTTATTAGCGTTTATTGTTTGTCTGCGTCTGCAGCACGGATTCGGTGATGCCACACCCATTCCAATAATGTTGCTGTTCCCTTAATCTAGACTGGCCACTCTCATTTTGTTCGCATCAGTATGGAGAAGCACACAGTACTGTGAGATCATTTCACATGAGCGTCTGAATTTGTAGATTTTTTTTTTTCTTTCAACAAAAGGACGCTTCCCCAAATCAGTTTAAAGCTTCGTATGGCTCAGCCTGAAATCCATTGTCCATATTTGTTTTACTGTTTTTCACACTTTTCCGAGTTTGAAAAAAATGACTGGAAGGCAATTCTCCACATTCTCATGAATGCACATGTATTCCCTTTCATCTTGAAGTTAACATAAAAGGCTTTGCAATTATAATGCTTTTTGTTGCAGGGTACATAACAATATTTTTTTTTCACTGGATTGGAGCCCCTGTAGGTGGTTTGTAAATTTTAAATAGCTTGAGTATTTTTCTTTTCTTTTTTTACCAAACAGGTCCAGAAGCCATTAAAAGCCTTGTTTCTTTGGGCAACCATGCAAGAGCTCTTAGTATTTCGAACGTTTCTAAAATCTTTGCATACAGAACTGACATGTTTAAAAGCACCAGAGTGTTCATCAATTTAATGATTCTGCTAATAAACATGTGATAATGTAATATTCAGAAGAAAAGGGTAAAAAATAAATGTAGACTTTTGTTGGCATCAGGTTTCCAAAGCTAAGCAGAGAATTTATCCCATTTATTAAGGACAACAGGACTGTAGCTATATTATTAGGTGTTCTGAGGCTTTCAGCTCCTCCATAGACAGCACACACCATATTTTTGTATCACAAGCAGTTTTTAACACAAATTAGAAATGCTTTTTTATATTGTATGTATTCATTGTGTTTTATGATAGATTGTGCAATTCCTGATCCAAAGTCATTCCTCATACTTATTCCTTCATGCCCACTAGAGAATTTGATCTTAAAACAAATTGTGCTGAGACAAATAGATTTGAGAGATGAGGCATCAGGACCTTTACTTTAGCATTCAAGGCAAGGGTCACTTACCGGTACTCAAGAGGAACTGGAGAAGAACAAAGCTGGTCTCTAGTTTGGGCCTTAGTCCTGCTTTCATTTCAGATACTGCACCAAGCGTGAAGACACTGGATGGCACCTTCTGAGAGCTTTGGTCAAAATA